>JAJMHT010000063.1:0-94793 GCA_030583145.1 Metschnikowia vanudenii | reverse complement strand
TTTGAACCTCTATTTTTTCACGGATATGTACAAAGACAGGCCATTACGCAATTACGTATGAAGTATAACGTTACGAATTACGCTTACGCGGAACTTTGAAAAATCATTATGCATTTGGTAGCGATTACCCAAGCAAATTTTTCTATTACGTGGTTTTTTTTGCGCTACGTAACCCATTACGCAGTTACGCGCAACACTGCCATGAGTCTCCAGCCCATGGGGAATGCTCACATCAACTAAACATAAAAACTTTGGATGACATGGAATAAGTCCATAAAAAGAGCCGAAATTTAGTAGGGATTTTTTTTTTTTTTTTGATTATCATATTTATCCATGATTTACTGCAAGGCTTACCTTTTGATAGTGAATTTTTTCCATTTGTCGAATACTCTAATTTGGTACTTTTGAGCAATGATGGTGTTTTTTCAATTTAAATATCGGTTTGCACTATATACAACAAAACGAAACATTTCCCAAAAAATAGTTTTCCTGGAAAAATAAAGTAGATAAGGACACTGTCTACATATTGAATATTTTTAAAATAGGAAAAAACTTTTAAACTTTCTTAAAGAGATAAATTCATCAAAAAATGCACATGGTTCGTTCACCCAGCACCTCCGAGGAGCTCCTCAGAGGACAGTATTTGAATGTACAATGTAACGGATACCTGGATGTGCGACATAGGGCAGAGTCTTTGCGACATTGATGTCTCCCCTTGGGCCTGTGTGGCCAAACCAAGGTGCGACATTTTGCTGAGACTCGCAACGAACGAAGAAAAAAAAACCGTCCAAAAATTTTCCATTTCTTTTTTCTCTGGCTCAAATTTTTTTTTTTTGCCTTTAATTAAAGCCATGTTCACCAGGACTTCAATTGTTTCTGGCCCAAGGCTGGCAGTTCCTCTCCAAAGCATCAGGCATGCCAGAAGAAAGCCTGAATACCCTAGGTACCGTGCCCAATTAGCTCCACTTTCCCACCCCAAGAAAGACCATTCCGGATTCTTCCGTAGACACATGAAAGCATGGCTCGGACCCAGAAATATCAGGGGCGAATACCACAGAAATAAATACTACTACCCTCCACAGGACCACAAACCTAACTACATTGTTCCTGATGGAAACCCAGTGGATTTGGGCGCAGGCCAAGGCTCGGCCTCTTTCGAGAGATTCGACGGGAAAAGAGACCCTTCTTTGCACCCATTTCCACATAACACCCACACAAAGACTGCTTTCATCGTTTCTGACGATTTGAAGCGAAAGATATTCGCTGAGGCCACGGAGGAGCACACGCTGGCGCAGGAGCTCGCCCATAAGTATGGTCTCAAGTTGTCACGTGTGGAGGCTATTGTGAGATTGCAAACCATCGAGAAATCGTGGAGAGAAAAGGTATGTTTTTATTCTTTTTAATTTACCCGTGCTGCTAACACTTTCCATTGCCCTGTTTATTTTGGTCTTGTGAAGATGATGATCTTATTATGATTAGTCTTGAAGACACCTATGTGGTTAAAAATTGCTTTATTTCTGATATCACAACCCAAAATCGAACGGGACAATGGAAGAAGTGAATCCAAGTGCTTATACTAACTTTCACAGAAATTGTTGACCGAAAACCTAGAGAAGTTTTCCAGCATCATGAACAAAATGTTCCCCTTGTTCAGCCCCGCGAAAACTCCACAGAACCTTACGGAAATTCCAACCCCTTCTAAAACTTTGCATCAGCGGTTCTTGACGATTTCTGAGTCGGAACCTTTTGGACCTGTCGATGCTTCGAAGATTTTTGACCTCGAGCCTGCACAGAAGGTGCTTGACAATTTGACCGAGGTGAAAGAATTGGGAGAGACTAAAGTTGCTACGAAAAAGGTTGTTGTTGGTAAGAAGAAGGCCGGAGATAAGGTGCAGTTCAGATTCACAATGGCAAACTCGGGCAATGTGGGTTACCGTTATGGTGCTTCTAGGAGAGATAGAAAGAAGGACAGGGCTGTGGCCTTCGATAAGCTGGGCCGCATGGTCTATACTGTTTAAATGCAGTTGTACATAGTTAAAATGGGAAATATAAGGCATAGAATTCAGTATGGTGTGAAGTGGGTGTGTTCTTTATTAGAAAGCGTTATGATCGTTAATGATGTTGAATGTTAACTATTGCCTGTTTTCGTTGAGCAAATGAAGCGTATTCGGGAGCCATACAAGCATATTTTCATGTTATTTACGGTGAATGAAATTGTATATTGCTGCTGTTTGTGCTTTTTTTGTAGATATGGGAACATATAATTTGCAGAATGATCTGGTTTATGCATCAGAATTTCAAGATAAATTTCGCGATTGCGTAAAAATAATGTGGGTTGTGTCAGCTCCACGTCCGGTGAAGGGTAGTTCAACCATAGATAATTCAACAATAGCTGTATCATTTTGCTTGGCTCTTTACCCAGGATGGGTAAAGGCCGGTTATCATTTAATCCCTGACGCCGCACTTGCGCACAACAGGAGCGGCTGAGTGAGGGGTTGAACCACGAAACAAGAGAGGATAATAGCTCATCTATTGTAGGCCAAGTTGTAATGGCCACAGGTGAGCAGAAAAACATAACGGCCAACCTGAGTGGGCCACCTCTCCAACAGCAATCTAACATCTTGACTATGGTAATAAACACAATCGGTATAGGTATAGTAAACCAAACACGAGGAGCAACCATAATATTTTTACTATTAAATTCTTTGTATACAATTTCTCAATTTTGTGTGCTTATATTATATAAAATTAATATTTTGAAGTATTCTAATTTCCTAGACTCTGTGCTTCAACGGTATATCGCAAGAAGCAAATGCTTTATTGCCCTTATTGCAGCACTTGGCGACACGGTGTTTTTTGGTACCGCAACCAGATCCCAAGCTTTTCACAAAAAGAATCTGCTAAAACGTTAGACCTATACATCAACAAGAAAACTCAAAACCTGAAGAGGATTTACCTAAAAGATATAAACATGTTTATACATATTTCTCCTCAGTATAAATGCCATATAATCCAACGAAGGGCCAGGCACATCCACGCTCCCAGCCGAAACCTACTGTTGCAGGCAGCACACCTGCAGATGAAGCGACACGCGCGTGAGACGCCTATTTTTCTCCCACCGTACACCTTGGGACCGAAAAAAAACCACACCTATACAAACGGCCCCATAGAGAGTTCCAACTCAATAGAGCTCCTAAAGCACCCACACAAACATAACGCGCAGCCATGCTTTCTCAATACCTTACATTGCTTGCGCTCATACAGACGATTGTGGCGTCTGCGTTGACGTTCAGCTTGCCTGCAAAGGAAAAGTCGTGTTTCTATATCTTCACTGAGAACCCAAACACGCAGGTGTCGTACTATTTTGCTGTGCAACAAGGAGGCTCTTTTGACGTCGACTATGCGGTCAAGAACCCCACGGGCGAGATTTTGGTATCTGACTCAAAAGCTAGACAGGGTGAATTTGTCATCACGGCCAAGTTGGCCGGCGAATACGAGTTCTGCTTCTCGAATGAGATGTCGACGTTCGCAGACAAGGTGATTGACTTTGAAATCAAGTATGAAGGAGACGCCTCTAATAATTTCCGTGCTAAAATGCCTGAACAACCCAACACTAAACCTTTGGCACACGTGGAGGCCATGAAGGCGACTGCTGCGCAGATTGACGACCAGTTGGAAGAATTAAAGAAGTCGTTGCATTACTACAAGACCCGTAACAACCGTAACCAGGCCACAGTGCGCTCGACCGAGTCGCGGATCTACTACTTCTCGATCTTGGAGGTGTTGTTGATGGTCGGAATGGCTGCTTTGCAAATCACCATTGTCCAGTTGTTCTTCAAGGGTTCACGCAAGCAACTTGTTTAGAATCAGCCACATAAATTAGAAATAAGAGATCACATAAGAATAAGAAAAAAAATGAACGTAAGAGGGGAATTCTCAGAACGTGCCACGTGGTTACTCGCATATACACTACAAGCGAAAGAAAAAGAAAGAAATAGGCCGCTCTTAATTCATCTAGATCATGCAGTTTTTATTTTCGTCTAATGTACATCTAAACCGGAGCTCGCGACGCCCAGCCCCCGTAGGTTTTTATATATTGGTTTTAGTTTTGGTGGTGGATTTGTGGGATCGGTCCTCTTACTGTCCGATAGGACAGTTTCTCAAGTAATCGACCTTGTTCTTCAACACGCGCACGGACTTAAGGAAAATCTCCGTGGGAGGCATGGCGCCCGTGGACTCCACGTTGAAGATGAAGTGGTTCTTCTTTCTGCCGAGCTTGACTTTTCCATTGAACTCCTCATGCCTCAAGACTTCCCTCAGCACGGTATCCTTTCTGGCATCGGCCACGTAGGCAGCATCGTTTTCATCGATACCAATCACACCTGATGGAAAGCATTTCTGGAATCTTTTCGCCTGCTCACCCACAATTGGTTCGCGGATGTCGATCACAGGCATTAAACGGTAAGAGGCCGTGGAGACGGGAGAAAACTTGGCATGGTCCGACCCAATTCCGAGGATACAATGAACACGCAACGAGATCTCCTGGCCCGGACGCAATTTCGCAAGCAAAATGTCCGGGTCACAAGGCACCACCGGCTGGTCCTTGAAGAGTTCAGCCTGGCGGCCTTGAGGCTCAAACTTGAGGTCACGAGCATACACACTCGAGTTGCGGTAGAGCACTTTAGGGTCGGTGGCCCCCTCTGGTGCATGCGGGTTACGCGAACAGCTGATATCAAGCGACATCACAATGGTGTTGGTATCGTTGAAACGCTCCTTCTCATCCACTGAAGTGTCGACCCACACCAAGGCATCTGGGTCCACTTTCAATGGGATAAGACCAATTCTGTGAGCCAAAACCTCGTCCTGAATCACCGATGTGTTGTTGAAAACATATACGGTCTCTGCAGCCACGGCAGGCACTTCCGCAAGCATGATACGTCTGAATGCATTAGCAACCGAGGTATCGACGTTGACCATGTCGAAGTTTGCAGAACGCTCAGCTACATGAGAAATGCTAATGTCGAAGTTTTGCTTGAACTTCTCAAGATCCCAAGAGTTCTCTTCGCTCGAGTGACCGGGAAAATCCGTGGTTGTGGTGTTTGTAACGCGGTTGTACTCGATCCCGGCGATGTCAGACATGGTATTAGTGTATATTGAGTCTTGCCAAAAAGGGCTTAATGGTGGGGATCTGGTTGAATCATGAGCTTTTTTTTCTCATCTCTCATCTCTCTTCATGGATGTACGGATGTACGGGCGTACTGTGAGGTCGCACCTTCGCGGGGCCGTGGCTTCGACTGTAGGCTAATGAGGTCAGAGTTTCTGAAGCGAGATAATATATTTGGTTTTAGTTGGGTGTTTGCTATTTTTTTTTTCTTTTTCTTTTGTTTTTCAATAGTATTGTTTCAATATTTTTTCATGCATTGGCGGTGTTTCTTTTCTCCCATCTCCTTTGTTCGTGTTTATCTGAGTGAGGATTTTGACACATTGTTAGGGCTCAGTCTCAGAAAGCCATAGCAAGAGGTACGTAATTGCACCTTCGACTAATGCCAGCGGGGGTTTGTGGGGGGCCGCCGAACTAGAGGCTGACTTGAAGAAATGGGTTGTTTGACAGCCTTACCCCAATGAATGTGCTCAAAACTTGCCACCTTTTGCTAATTCCCAAGGCTCGGACACAGGATTTCAAACCGTGTGCGTTCAAAATTGACGCTCAAAGTATCGAGTTTCTTGTCGCCGGGCAAACTTTTGATCCAATCTTTGCTTCAGATTGATTTTGAAATTAAGTACATTGGTCCGTAACTTTCTATTCATTCCGGGCAAGTTCTGGGGTTTCCATGCTAATACTCGCCATGCGCTATGGGTCTCATAAGAAGTCTAGATATGGGATACACGGAGTGCGCAAAATGCTGGTGATTTTCCTTGGTTCAATATTTTACTGTGGGGGTTCTTGTTGGACCGCGTGGAAGTGAACGGCTAAGCGGGCAAGAAGGCAAGACTCGCCGCGTTGCCCGGCTAAAAAGTAAAAATCCTTGTTTTTTTTCTTTTCTTTTTAGAAATCTACGAATCAGGGATGTCTGAAACTTTTCATGGTTACAAGTCTATACAGCTTGCAGGGGACTTACAGGACTATGACGCGGCTGCAAATGATAAAGCGCGTACAACAACAGGAGAAGCTTCCCGAGTCCTGGGCCCCGCAGAAACGAATTTCCATGGAGAAGGCCTTGGGATTTGGGGTTCACAAAATGGACCCAGCAAACCCATCGAGATCGCTGAAGTTAATAGTATTTGCTCGATTATGGTCAGTACGAAATCTGGTATGGGCCTAGAAGATGAAACTAACAACGAGGTCCCGTTTGATGGAGCTGGTTGTCCTGTGTGTTCTATGTGGTTTATTCTGCTTCAAGATCTATCGAGACACTCAAAGTGCCATCTTTCAGGATCTTCTTTTGAGTGTACGATTTGCGGCTCAAAATTTTCATCGGAGTACAGTTTGAAAGCCCATCTAAGAACATACACTCGCGAAAAAACCCACAAGTGTAGCACTTGTCAGAGATACCTATCTTCGAAACAACTGTTACAAGTCCATATGAGAACACATACGGGGGAAAAGCCATACCAGTGTGAAATTTGTCAGAAGGGACTTTGCAGTAAGCAGCTGCTTGACAATCATATTCGAATGCACAAAAGAGAATTTCGTTATGAATGCAAATTCTGCCAAAAGAAATTCATCACACGGCAAGGTTTCGCTGCCCACCTCCGGAAACTCACCTGCCCAAACCAAAGCCCTCAAGATAACTTTTCAAGTCAGTCATTTTTCTTAAATAGTTAAATTAAATCTTATTAGACTGAATACTAAACATTATCTTTGGAGCAGGTTAATTACTTTTCATGAGCACATCACGCGTGTTGGGCGGCTCTATAGATTCTACAGCTATAAGAATCTAAGATACTGTAACGGTAAAGGGGTGCGCTTTTCGGTATTTCCTGGTACACTCGAAGGCCTGTTATCTTTAGGTGTATAGAAATTGAGGCAACACCACGTTTCATAGAACATTCTGTTTAGGAAGAGGGATAAGAAAAACTGGGTAACGTTTGCGATACCCAAACTCATTAAACCAGAAAAAATAGGCGCCTAAAAAGAAGACAAAGTTTCCGAGTTGAGCAATGCGTTGTAAAATTGCGCAATAGGTAAGGGTGTGGGTGGTGAATTGGATGGGGAAGGATGTAGTTCGAAAGCGTAAATAAGTTCCCAAGTCACAAGGCCAAAGATGAACAAAATTAAGAGAAGAGAAACACCGGATTTTGTCTTGTGTAAAGGCTTCTTCTTTCCACTTGACGTTACCAGACTGTTACACTACTTGCAGTGGTAAAGTTCCACTAAGGTCAAAAGTTTACAACATGCTAAAACGATCAAGCAAGCCGTGAGACATTTCAAGAACTTGACAGAAAAACTTGCTAGGGAGCTCTCAGTTCCTTACTTCGCGAGGTAGGGTGGTTCGAGAAGACTCGTAACCATTGGAATCAATACTTCTTCTTTTAAACCGGGAATCGAATTGGCCTCTTTTTAAACTGAAAGCGGGCGTAAAAATTAGCTGGTTAACTTTCTGCTTAACATGAAAGAACGAGCCCGGGCAAAGAAGCAATTTTGTGTGATTGGAAAACACCTATATAAGAGCACATTTGGTTGTTTTCGGCGACTAATTTTAGCCGCAAAGTACAAAAACCCCTTTGGGCTAGTAGAACATGAAATGTGCTCTTATGGGTACGAATGAGTCACTGAAATCCTGAGTGTTATTTCGGAATTACATGACTATCCTTTTCGATTTTCCGTTCTCATCACTTTGGTTCTTTACTAACTCGTCTTATTCTATCGTTATATCAGGCACACGGACAGGGACTAGTCCCTCGCATGGTACTTTTTCAGGTTGAGTAGCGTTTCTGTCACGTGGTATCACAACGGGGTGGGTGGTGTGATAGTGTCTTCAACAAGTGTGTGTTTCCCAAGAGTAAGTTGGAGAAAAAGGTGCCAGGTTCCGGGGAGCAAATCTACACCAAATTGGACCGCATCTACTCTGGAACCGTATACGACAATACTGCTGTTGATTCATTCTTGGAATCGAGGAAAGCTACTGAGTCTTTGCAATAAGATGCTATAACCCCCACCACACAGGCGAGAATGCCCCGGCCATTAAAGCAACCAAGACCAGAGATAATCTTGGCTGTTTCTGCATAATGTTTATATGTATATATATTTTTTTTTTCAGCGGTTTAACGCCAGGTAATTACACAAAAAGAGTTTTGTTTTTTCTTACTCTCGGACTTGGCCGGAATAGATCCAATCCCTGGTCCTATCACTTGGACAAAAAAAAAAAAAAAAAAAAAAAAATTAGCAAGGAAAGTAAATTCCTGGTCAAGCGTGTTATGCTAGCAGTCTTATCGTTTGAGTGCACTTCTCTTACATTGCACGGCCATATTCCTTCTGTTATATAATCAAGGGCCCCAATATTCCAGCACCCAATATAAATCAAAACAGATGAAAATGACACTTTCTGCTCTGACTAATCAAAATGCAAAGACTTGAGCGAAAGTAGGTGTTGCGGCTTCCCATCCCTACTCCCTTACGTACTACCCCGTGCCCACTTCTCCACGGAGGCCAGAACCTGGTTCTTGATTGCTTTTTAACCACAAACTTTCCTCATAAAATTGAAATTAAAGAGTTCTCCATAAATATCTACATAGCGATATGATTTAAATAGTTAATTTGATTGACATGTAGGTGATATCGTGGAAAGCAGCTGACTTGAAAACTTAGTGTATTTCCTGGAGTTGTACATGGGAAATCTCCATTATATTGAAATTCAAGTGGGCCGTAACCGTGAACTCAAGGAGATTTACTTCATTTCATCCAGACGAAATAAAAAAGAGAAACGATGAAGTTCAAAACCGAATGCTAGAATATAATCTAATCGAGCAACTAAAAATCAAGACCCAATTTCCGTCATGAGATGCTTGGCTGTGCACAATGTTTTATTGATCAGCAAGGACTAAATTTGGGAAGGTGGAGTTGGCAACAAGTCGAACGGCTATAACGCCTACCTCCATGAAAAAGTCAATTGACCTTCGGAAACCAAAATAAGGGCTCTCAGATTATACTTCACGGTTTTGAATACCTTACTAAGAACAGAAGCACTTGAGCTGGAAGAACGCAAACACTCCGTCATTAGCCATATTAAGTTTGTCATCCAATTATTGCTTTCTCTTATCAAAGGGCCGATTGACAACCTCTTTGACAACCTCTTCGAAATCGTCTGTTCATTTGGTACATCTCTCTTTAAGAAAAAAAAAACTCTTATCAGGTGATTTTAAAAGTTTTACCGAGTTTCATTAGACAAATATATCACACAGACCGTTCTATTCTTATTAAATGTCTAGGCGAGGGTTTATGGTATACCTCAAACATATTCAAGGAATTTTTTGTTGAGAAATCGAAATCAATTTTGATTCTGGCGGACGTGTTGACCAAAAGGCTTGATTTCTTGAGGCGGTCGTTCCCAATCGTGCCGATCAAGGCATCTGCTGGGGCCGTGGGCCAGAGCATCTATAACAAGAACCTCTCCAACCCAGCCACAGCCAACGTGTCATTGAATACACTAAAATCATGTGCAAACAAGTCGAACCTTGAACGGCCGATTGTCGTCGAAATTATCGGGTACCCCAACGAGGGAAAGTCCTCCAAAATCAATGTATTGACTTCCAGAAAAGAATACCGGAAGGCGTATCCTGTAGGTAACATGGTGGGTGTCACTACTGCCATGGGGGAAGTCAATGTCGAAAATAAGCCCAAGGTCTTGGACTCGCCGGGTCTTGTTTTCCCTGACGAGATATTCAACAAAAAGAAGATCAGTGAGGGCAAGTTGGCGCTTTTATAGGCCTCTTACCCTAAGAATATTTGCGACCCTGTTGGAGCCGTGGATAACTTGTTCAAGAGATTATCCAACGACACAGTGATGGCCGACGCTACCAAGGAATATTACCTGATTCTACCGTTGCCGTCGCAATACTCGGCAGACTTAACCAGGTAATGTTTGATCTACGTGGCCAGTTCCAGGGGCAGGTTGAGTGCTGGGGGTATTCCTAACTTGGAGGCTACTGCCCAATGACTGGAGACACGGCAGCAATACCCGCTGGGTACTGCCGAACTCGGTCGGTTGCCGAAACCACTGAAGCTATCTACCCCAAATCCCCTAAGAGTACGTTGAGAGGCGAGAAGAAACCTGCTAAGGTTAAGAACACCGGTGTGGTGACTGAGTGGACCAAGGAGTTTGATTTGGATGGGCTATTGGGAGATTATTTCGGGCATTCAGCTTAAAAAAGGATTGTGCATCAAAATAAACAGGATTTAATTAGTGGGTTGGTGGAGCTAGTAGAGATTAAAGGTTCCATGTACATCGTTTCATGTAGCATATGTGAGACTAGCAAACCAATGTCCTAACAGTCTTATTTTATGCTACAGTTGTATCAGTAAGTGACTGGTTTCAAAAACGGACAAAAAGATATTTATAAGGTGTCGATCAAGAGTACAGGCATTTTTCCAGAAAGCGGGAAAAGGACCCGGGACTTACTCAGCTAGGGAGGAAACGTTTGTTGTCTTTTTATGTCTTTTTATGTCTGATTATGTCAGACTTTTTATTATTCATACAAATAAAGTATAACTCTTGGTTGGCCATAATCGTGTATTAATCTTGGTGCTCTCTAATTTGTTGATTCTAGTACTCATAGTCACACAGCAATTTCATGAAACAGAACGCCTCCATTGGTGAAGAAATTGCATAGACTCGGTATGTCGTAAAATTTGGAAGAAACATTTTTAAAATGATCAAGTTTAGGTATATTTTTGGCCCCGAGTGAGAACCCCAGAGAAGAATCTCGTAAATAACTCAAGCGGTGGAGTAGAAGTGGTACTTGGTGTAGATTCTGCTTCATACAAATCAAGTAATGCTATTCGCCACATAATTTCCAAGATTTTCAGTATCAGTTCTTCCACTAAATCTTCACCGTATTGCTAAATGGGGGAGAGAAAAGAAAACATAAAAAATCCAAATACCACAACTCATGACTCAGTTCCGTTTTCATACCGAGGGCTTGTCTTAGGCCTAGGATTAATGCATTCCTATCTCCAACATACTTGACAACAAGACAACCGGGAAATGGGTCTTATCATAGAATAAATTCCCGTCTAGTAACCTTCCAAAAAAATCTAAACTGCCATTCTATGAAGAGCCCGCTCTCTGAATGACCTCAATGCAGCAACATCTTCTGGGGAAACTGGCCGTCGTTCGTGCCTCCACAGTCTACGCACGCTCGCCAACACATCTATGGTCAAAAGATTCACATTTCCATCGAAACCATCGGAAACAACATCAACCAGGACTGTGTCTTCAATAGAGGCAAAGCTGGATGCCTGTCCTTGCACCACTTCCAGATCTTCGGTCGTGCACATAAGACAGAAATAGAGAAGCTGTACAATAAAGATTCCACAATCAAACAACAACAACTCGGTTCTGTGGTATGGGAGCCGTTCTCCAATAAACTGTAAGCTCATTCCACCATGTAGCTGATGATCACTTGCCCTGCTTTCCTTATAAACACCAAATAATAGGTGGTAAAGAAAAGCCGTGCTGTTCACCACTACAACAGTCCAGAAAAGAAACCACTGTTGTTCTCCGCGAATCTGGTCTCGAAGAACGGGAACATATTGGAATTGCATTGCTATAGGCGCCAGGAGGAAGAACTGTGCGATAACCCGGAGTAGAAATATCAAAATCGACACATTTCGTAGATATACTAAGCCAATGAGAACGTACCCCAGAGTGCCCATGAGCGTGCGTAAGTCGGCGAGAAACTGCCGTTTTTGTTTATGGAGCAGCGACGCATTGTTTATGAAAGTCTCCTGGACTGAAGGATACCGCGTACTTGTGAACAGGTCCGGCATTTTCTACACAATGGTGGGTCCTTGTTTGTCAGAATACCTTTCCTAGTGTATGTTGGAGAGGCAGAATGCACAGAAATGTCGCACCCACAAGCCGCGGCCGGCCGGCCGTTGCATGGTGTCACCACTACTGTAATGCTTTCGATTGATTAGTTGGCATATAACTTTAAGGAAAGAAAAATGTGGAAGCCTTAAGAGTTCCATAAGTATATATGCTTTTTCTGTTTATGCTAATACCATGCTTGGTCACTGTTTGATTTTTTTGTAGTTTCGTAAATCCACTGGTGTGTTCTGATCAGTGTGGTTGCGAAATGGATTCGAAAAGGACCATCTAAGAAGTGAAGAGACAAAAATGCCCCCACAATACTACAACAAAACTTAACAGAATAAACCCAGGCGCAGTCCTGTTATATAAAATGTTACACTCTTGCTTTTCTATCTTCAGAATTTATAAACAAAAGGCACACATGCACACTGCCCTCTGACCGTTCTATTAAATAATTCTCTCCATCCATCGTTTCCTACACACCCAAGCCTCATTTGCGAAGCTTGATTGACTTGATGGCATCTCCTCCTAAAATCTTTATCTGGTCAAGGATTGTTTCCTTATTGATGACAACTTCATCGTTTTCCCCAGTTGGTTTCACGTCCACGCCCAATGAAACCCTGAACTTCTTTTTGGTCGCAGCAGATGGCACAAACACTCCGCAAATCAAATTGCCCGAATCACCGAATGCAGCAGCACATCTTCTCGTAGAGAAAATAATGGCACTCCCGAACTTCTTGTTCAAGATGCCAACCAACACCTGAGTCAAGTCGTTTCTCGACGTAAGGTCATCTGGGAAATACGTCTTGTAGCTCAAGTTCTTGTATTCATTCGCCTTAGAAATACCCGTCGACTTAGACCCGTCGTTACCCTTCATTTTGATGACAAAGTCAAAATCGCTCAAAGCAGGGGTGAAGAGCAAGTCCAACGTGTTTACATTGACTCCTTGGTTCTTGATCAATTGGGTACCGGCGCGCGCAAGAGCAGTCACTCTGCTTGCAATAGGAAGGGTCACATTGCTGGACCACAAGATCCCTGAGGGATCATCACGTGTACCAACGAAGAATTGTGTTTTCATTGCTGAAGGATCGCTTGCTCTGATTTTGTCAAAGTTTCCACGAATAACTTGGTAAGCTTGCGTGGTCAACTTTTCGCTCAATTTGTTTTCGAGCTCATCCACTTCACCATCTGAACGCTTGACCAAGTCTAAAATCAAAGGATCGTCTTTCCAATTCCACTGAGCAAGGAAATTAAGGATCTGTAGGAATCCCTTTTCAACAGAGTTTGGAACCGTGAAAGGAGCAGGGTCAACAAATGGTTTCAACGCAATGAGTTCCACAAGCTCATCGGTGAGATGGGATAATAGGGTGTGAGAATCCAACCATTGCTTGAATAATCTGACCGTTGGCGAAAAGTAAGGGAAACTGCTCGAAAGAATACTTATGGTTCTCGTGTGCTTGATTGACCCGAGGTATTTTTGGTTGAACTTGAAATAAACATCCTGGACCAACGCCTTTTTGGTGTCTGAATTTCTAACAGCTCTTAAGTAAAGAACCTCATCTCTTTCCGAGAGAACCCTGAAGCGGAATCCAAATCCGTCTGGCGTCAAGACGTTGAGAAGTGTGACATCGTTGTTGAAAGGAATCGAATCGTCTCTAGTGATGAACGTCCTGTAGGTAGAATCCTTGTTCATAACACTACTGATTCTTAACAAGAACGCGGACTTAGTCTTCTCCATCGCAACAATTTCATCAGGCCATCTGTTAGAAGTCTCAAACTGGAGAATAGCATCACACCAGAAGTCTGGATTACCAACTGCAAACGGTACGGGCTGTAACAAGGTGGTGTTTCTGAAAGCCGAGGATGCAGGCATCATAGATTTGATGCCCAAGGGCAATTCCAAGTTATACATGACCTTACTTAAGTTATCAAATGAGGTTTTCACCATGGTATAGTTGGCCGCGGAAGTAATGCTATTAGATCCCGTGGAAGCAGCCAGGGGAGCGGGTAACCATTTGTTAAAATGCACGACCGTGGAGTGGATGTTTTTAGACACATTTGAATCAAAATGTGTACTCAAACAGTACTTGATGATCTGTGAAACAAGGGGTTCATCGCGATCAATTGTCCAAACTACACAGTGCTGAATAGTACCGTCCTTGAATTTTCTTAAAGAAGTCTTGGTGCCCCAGAAGGACCTGAACTTAGCAACTTCAGCATCATCTGAGTCATTTGGACCCTTTGTCAACAACTTATCACATTCATCAGCATTGAGCTGAACACCAATTGTGTAAGATTTGCTGTGTTGGGAAGAAGGCTTTCTCTTTGCGAGTGGGAAAGTGCTAATGGTTTTTTTGTTTGAGATGGTCAAGCTCGTGACACGGTCGCCCAAGGCAAGCTTAAGAATCGAGTACAACTTGTGCTTGACAAAGTTATCGAATGTAATGAAGGAGATCTTCTCCAAAGCCCCGAAGGACTCTTCCAAGACATCAGGGACTTCGAGGTCATAGATCAAGTCGTATTTCAAGGAGTCCAGGTAGACCTTTTGTAGCAAGATAGCATCGAAACGGTCAAAGACCATGTCATTTAGAAGGGCTAATGTGTTGATGGCATTTTGGCGCAAGTCCTGGTAGGAGGACTTGGTCATCTTCCATAGTATGTTCAACTTCACACTCTTGTCGAAAAGCGTGGGGGTGTTAAAACCAGCATCCGGATTGAATTTACAAGAAGCACCTTCACCAATAGAGCTAGAGAAGGAGAGGTAGCCGGTAGTCAAGTCCATGGTAGCGAGATACTTGATGGCACCTTTGAAGAGCTGGTAGGAAGAGAATCCGTGCAACAAGATCTTGTTGCCGTTGGTGCCGCCGCCGGATAACAAGGCACTCAAAAGAATTGCAAACTCGAAATGGCCAAAACCACCCTTCGAGATCGGTGAGCCGAATTGGCGCTGTTGCAACCACAAACGTCCCAAGGTGCAAGCGTCCTTGAATGCAGCCGCAGCCTTTTTATTGGCATAGAGAAACTTTAAGTAGTAGTCGTAGGTGGTGAGGGACATCAAGGAGGAATTATAGTATGGAGTAGGCGGGAGTTCCTCAGCGTCACTCTGTACACGAATACAGTTTCTGTCGGGCAACAACTTCTTGGAGTCAAACACGCCAAATGGAAGAGCCACGAGCAAGTTGATGGAGAATTTTGTTTTATGGAAACACAAGTCCGAGTCGTTATCGGTGTTGATACTTTGAAGAGTCAACACAGGACACAAAACATCATCGTTCAAGTAGGTGTACGAGATTTTCACGGGGAGACCGTTCTTCTTTGTGATGGGGATGAGCTGGTCGGCCAAGTACGCGAGGTAGAAACTACGCTTGTACAAGGCACGATAGTTTAAGTAGTCCTTGGGCAGGAACAACTCCAGGGGCATGGTCAAGGAGATATCGATGGCAGAACCATTGGCCTGGGCAATGGCGGTCTTCAAACCAAAAGATCCGACTAGAGACACGTCCTGTGGCGGCAAGTAGCCAAACTTGTAGTTGACTTTGGTGGGCTTAGGGTCGGGGAATGTGATGGCCACCTTTTTTTGGTTGACGGCGTTGTCGGCCTCAGCAAGAGTCAAGTTTTCCACACTGGGCACCTGCAGAATGCAGTCGTGGAGCCGGTGGAGCACCTTCTCGATCCGGGAGATGTTGTGATCCTTGAGTTTGACTTCACTTATGAGCTCGTCGATCTGGAGCTTGAAGATATTGGACTTGAATAGCTCGGCCGTTTCCCTGGCGATCTGCACTTCCTGTGCGGTGATTTGTTTGCGCTGTTTTTTTGTCGGACGGCCATGGATCACAGGGGCGGCTTGTGCGCTAGCAGAGGTCTCCACCTGACCGTTGTTGGCCTCGTTTTCCTCGCCACTATCGTCGGCAGACTCAAAGCCGTGTTCGCTCTCCAGCTCCGAGGTTAGGTCTGCGAGTGTTTTTCCACCAAGGCTTTTTTCTGCTTGCTCCGGATCAGACTGAAAGGCAGTGCCGACGATCTCCGACTGAGAAACGTCCTCGGACTCTTGCAACGTTCTCTTGCCCATGTTTTTGCGTGGTTGGCAGTTTGGGTCTCTGGGAAACTGGTTGACAGTGCTGGAACCTGTGTTTCCGAGTTTTTTCTGTATCGATGAGTTCGCAGTCGTGCGCGAAGCGCGAGGTTTAGAGGGCGAAAGCTGGAGCGGGCTTGGGGCATCGCAGCAGCGGCACCCAGTCACGTGAGCGACACCCAGTCACGTGAGCGACAGGGCAGCCACCACCGAGAAACGAGGGGGTTCTTGGCGTGAGTTACTGGTAGATTAGGGGTGAGGGGAATTTTTCCGCACATTGGGATCATTTTCAGTGCTAATTAATTCAGGCATGGATAGGTTTTTATTGGCTTAGTACTTGTTATTGGGCTACTGGAGGGTGGTTGGAACTTGGGCCTGCGGCCATCCTCGTGTGAGGTTAATCAGATTTCAAGTTTCAATGTTGTGGATTTTTTTCTTTGGCGCTTCGTGCATTGAACGTGTGCGAGAGGTTTTCGGTAGAGGTTTTCGGGTAGAGGTTTTCGGGTAGAGGTTTTCGGGTAGAGGTTTTTGGGTAGAGGTTTTCGGGTAGAGGTTTTCGGGTGGGAGTGGGCTGGAGAGTATACCACGGGAAGATGGTTGCATCACATTTTATTGCCTTTGCAAAAAAAAAAAAAAAAATTGCTTGGCTGATATCCATTTTTTAGAAGGGTTATAAATGATTAAGGTGTCGTGTGATCAACCTTCTTTTTTTTTATTTTTATTTTTACTTTTACTTTTTCTTTTTTCTTTCCTTTTCTTTGCTTGGAACGATCTTCGCAAGGATCTCAAATTCTCAATGGTAAGCCTCGCTGATTGATATACAGTGGCTCCGTTTACACAAGCAATAGGTCCATGTGGAATAGTTTCAAGCTTCAAAATATTGCTTCTAGTTCTGTAAATTGGTTGTTTATGTAGAAGCGACATTAGAGTGTTGCCAGTTACCAGGTAATAGTTTACTGGGGCATTATACCCAGACTTCCCTATGACCAGGGCTCGGTAGTTTGAACAAATATGCCAATGCTAAAGTAATTTTTTGGGGGTGTCTGGGGATATAGTTGCGGGAACTGGAAGAAATATATCGCATGGCTTACTACGCCCTGTGTCCCGAATAAGCATCACCTTTAATGGAACATTTTTATATACGAAAACAAGGATAATTTGCTTGTAAATGACACATTAGGGCCATTAACAATAGCTTTGAATTATCTCAAGGTTTATGCCGTAAAGGTTTCCTTCTCAAAAAAGGAATGCACTTCTCCCAGTTTCGTCACCAAATGTATTCAGTGTGGTGCGACCTGGTGATACCAAAAATAATAAAAAAAAAGCCTGATTTAGGCTTGGATTTCATCTTTTGATAAAGATGGCCAGGAGATAAAGCAATGAGAGAAAGATGTGGCTGGGGCACCAAAGCTTTTGGATAATTCTCCACCTCATATACCAGCAACTAGAATATTGTCAGGTTTGGTAGAAGCATATAGTATTTACAAGGATACTCCCCTAGCAATTATGTTTATTTGGACTATAAGCAAGTTGGTTTCTAAGGATTCTTGAGCTGGTGCTTTTTGTCAAGTATAAAGACATCATCCCGTAGTACCGTCTCTCGTAATCAGGAGGAATGGGTGGGGGAACACCCGTACACCTGCCTACGTCATCAGTTTGGACCCCGGTGAAATTTCTTCAAAACTTGTAGTTATTTAATATTTTCTTTTTGAAAAGTAGTTACTATCACTTCAAAAACAAATCAAGCCATATTTTGGGCATCGTTTTTATGTTCAATGTATATTGCAGCCACTCCCAATTACGAGCGACCCTTCGGCCCGGATGGCTGCGCGATTTCAGTGCTCTTTCGTAATACCCGTCTTAATAAAGCGTCAATAATATAACAAAATTGTCTTCATGCTTGATGTCACAAGTTCAAATGGAATAAAGAATAAACAGATACTTCTATAAAATGATTTTCGTTGGGTATAACTATTGTGATCCATACGTTGACGAGTTCGGCCAGCTTAATGGGGGAGTAGCAGAGTTGACTAAGAATTTATTGGTCGGAGGCCAATACGGGGGTCCCTGACAAATTCGAAGGAAATAATGTAAGGGCCGACTCCTCTTCCAATTAAAGAGGAATTACTTCAAAAAAGTAACAAAGGCTCGTAGAATTATCCTTTGAATGGCCTCACTAGCCTCAATACTATCCATCACTACTCATCCATTGGTGCAGCCCGTATCAAGACCCAGAGTGTGCCTCCCGCCTTCTTCACCTGGTTTTCAAAACACATAATGGTCTCTAGCGATACTCTATGTAAATCGTGGAATTTGGGCCCCCAGTAATCCAAGAGAATACTTAAAGGGGGAGAATTTACTTGCGTAACCACGTATCAATGTATCTGGAAATCCCCTATCATCAAAGAAGACCAAGAGGAACACATGTAAATTGATAACCCACCGGAGCAAACATTTTTCTGTTTTTTTTTTTTTTTTTTTTTTTTTTTTTTTTTTTTTTTTTTTTTTTTTTTTTTTTTTTTTTTTTTTTTTTTTTTTTTTTTTTTTTTTTTTTTTTTTTTTTCAACGTTTAACTGTAAAAGATACACGGAGCTTTCCATTACGAGAAACTTGTGCCTGGAAAAATTATACTGAGTCAAAGTCTCCCCTGAAACGACTTCTCGACTGTTCCAGTTTTCGATAAGTATAAGCTTCTCTCTGAGGCGAGTGATATTCTGCATGAGCCAGGATCTTTGGCCCTCATTTTGGGGAGTAGTTTGAAAACAGACGGAAAGAAAAGAAAAGAAGCGAATGAAATCTTAATAACTATGTGGGGTATTAGGTTCTATGTATTTACTAGACGTGCTTTCAAAGCTCCCCTGGTGATACTATTGTACGTACATGAACCTTGGTGTGCTCATCCCACGCAATATCTACACTAATAATGTCGTGTCCAGTCGATAAGACTTTCCCGAAAACAACCGGGCTCTCCAATTTTGAGGCCTTCAAATTGCATGAGGACCAACTTATACTTTAAGGCTGTATTGAATGAATTGTCGCTGGCGTGAACAACAAGAAGTAATAGCACATTGAGGAAGAAAAAGAAGGAGCTGGGGCCGTTTAATCTTTCCGGACCTTCAAAAGAGTATGTGTTAATGCAGTGTGTTCTTTAAACTTATTGCAATCTGTTTTTCAAAACACTTCAACAAATCAAGAAGCATCAACACAAGAAAACTGCCATACTTCCCCCAGGATTCAAATTTCTTCTGTGTGTTTTACTTAATTATTTCAATTACTTTCCCATCTTCATCTGGAAATAGTGGCGAGTACTGTTTGAGAAACTGCTTTTTGAGCTTAATGTTCTTGGAAAGTCCCACCAAACCTTTCTCAGAAGGCATTTCATGAAAAGAATCTAGTATCTGGAAAGTACTCATTAAACATACACATTAAACATCCACATTAAATATCCAGAATAAACATCCAGATTAAACATCCACGCATTGAAATATCTTGCAAAACCTTTCAGACAGTATAAATGTAAATCGAGGTCTGTGTACCTGTCTCTCTAAGTAAACCTTTTTCAATCATTCTTTCTACATAATTCGTGAAAGATGTTCGTGAATTATTCCTCCTTAGTACCCTCATGTAGTGCGGTAATTGTTTGAAACTGCCAAATACAAAAGGCAAATAATTTGATGAACTTAAAAATGTCCTCTTTCTTAATATCATACAGCATTGGTTTCATACTAAGAGACTACGGCCTCTATTGTAGAAAATAGTGCCTTGGAAATATGGCGAGGTCAATATGGCGAGGTCAGCCTACAAAAATGAAAATGGTACTATACCGGGGAACACCTCGCGTTCGAATCAGCAAGTAGAAGGACTAAAACAACAACAACATAAACTGCACCACCACTAGAACCAACTACTAAAGCCACAAGGCTCTCGTCGAAAATCCAATAGTCAAAATTGCTAATAGGTTTTTAAAAGTGCCAATATCTGCAAGTTCATGGAAAAGTATCACGTTGCTGACCCACTCGAAAACGCTTCAAACGGTTCCATATGGGATCAGACCGGCACGCGCGGAGAAACGCGCAATCGTACGATATACGAGCGAACAGAGACGCATGAGTTTTCACTACATACTCATACTCATAGACTCAAACGTTTAAAGTTAAAAGTCACAGGCCAGAAGATAATAAAAGTCCCAGGCCAGAAGATAATAAAAGTCACAGGCCAGAAGATAATAAATTTATAGGCCAGAAGTCAAAACCCACAGACCAAAAGTCAAGATCCACAGGCCAAAAGTTAAAAGCCACAGCCATATAAAAAGCCAAGACAAAGATCAAAATCAATTCACCCACATTTTTACCCAAACTGGAAATGTCGTACTATTCAGATAAGATCGGGTTGGGACCATCAGATAAATCCCGCTGGAGACTTAGAACAGATGAGCTCGGCAGGGAAACCTGGCACTACCTTTCTGAGTCAGAGAGCTTGACAGAGGTTCAGACCAACACCACCAAATATCTCTTGGGCATGGATGACTTTCGGAAACCGGATCCCGAGACAGAAATCGCTACAGCTATGGACTCCGCAATGAAAGGCGCGGAGTTTTTGGGCCATATCCAGGAAGAATGTGGGATCTTTGCTTGCCAGTACAAAGGCCCCATGTTCATGACGGTTGGATATGTGTTTGCGTCATACTTCACAAAAACACCCATCCCCGATGTCAAGAAGCACGAGATGATTCGGTACATCGTCAACACTTCCCATCCTGTAGATGGAGGCTGGGGGTTGCATTCTGTAGACAAGTCCACGTGTTTCGGTACCACCATCAACTATGTGTTGTTACGGCTCTTGGGCTTGCCCAAAGACCACGAAGTTTGCACGAAGGCTCGCAAAACTCTTCTCAAATTGGGTGGTGCCATGGGGAACCCCCACTGGGGAAAGGCCTGGCTTTCGCTATTGAACTTATACGGATGGGAAGGCGTGAACCCGGCCCCACCCGAAATGTGGCTTCTCCCCTACTCGCTTTCGATCCACCCTGGACGCTGGTGGGTCCACACCAGGTCTATTTACTTGCCACTCGCATACTTAAGCGCAAACCGAAGCACCTGCGAAATGGACCCGCTCTTGGAGCAGATCCGTTCGGAAATATACTTGCCTCGCCAGTTGCCCTACGACTCTATTGATTTCTCCAAACACAGAAACACAGTCTGCGGCGTGGACCTCTACTACCCCCACACAAAGATCTTGGATACATTGAATTGGTGTGTCACCAAGTACGAGAAGTACATCCGGCCAAAGTGGCTTCTCAAACACACTAACAACACCGTCTACGAACTCATCAAAAAGGAGTGCCAGAATACTGAGTACTTGTGTATCGCACCCGTCAGTTTTGCATTCAACATGGTGGTAACGTTCTTAGAGGAAGGCCCCGATTCTGCTGCGTTCCATGGCTTTTTGGAGAAAAAGGATGACGTCGTTTTCCATGGTCCACAGGGATTGACCGTGATGGGAACGAACGGTGTACAGGTATGGGATGTGGCTTTTATGTGTCAGTACTTGATAGTTGCAGGCTTATCGAGGTATCCCCAATACCATGACATGATATTAAAGGGGTACTGGTTCTTGAGACGCTCTCAGTTCACCGATGAATGCGTGCCTGGTTCTTACAGAGACAAGCGAAAGGGTGCATGGCCCTTCAGCACCAAAACACAGGGTTACACTGTCAGTGACTGTACGGCGGAAGCGATGAAGGCCATAATAATGGTGGAAAACGATGAATTCCTCGGCTCACAAATCGATGACAAGATTGAAAGACAAAACCTTGAAGATGCAGTGGATAGAATCCTTTTCATCCAAAATACCGGTTCTTTTGAGTACGGCTCTTTCTCCGCATACGAGAAAATCAGAGCCTCCCCAATGATGGAATGGTTGTCCCCCGCAGAGGTCTTTAACCAAATCATGGTAGAATACCCTTATGTTGAGTGCACCGACTCGTCTGTGTTTGGTTTGCTTTACTTCTCTAAGTATTACCCAGACTATAAGCCCGAGCAGATTCTGCACTCTATTGATATTGCTATATCCTACATTGAGGATGCTCAGGACAAGCTCGATGGCTCGTGGTACGGATCATGGGGCGTTTGTTATACATACGCGGCCATGTTTGCTGTCGAGGCACTTGAGTCGGTGGGAAAAGTGTATGGAAATTCGGAAGTTGTCAAGAAAGGACTCGACTTTTTGGTTGCCAAGCAGGAGCCCGATGGTGGCTGGAGTGAATCGATGAAAGCATGTGAAACACACACTTACGTGCCGAGCGGCCAATCTTTGGTGGTGCAAACAGCTTGGGCTGTCATTGCCCTCATATTGGGTGGATACCCTGAAAGAGAACCCATTGATAAGGCAGTTAGATTGATAATGCAAAGACAGTCCCTCGAAGGAGAATGGAAGTTTGAGGATGTTGAGGGAGTATTCAACCACAGTTGTGCAATCGAATACCCGACCTACAAGTTTTTATTTCCAATAAAGGCGCTTGGTCTCTATGCTACAAAGTATGGTCAAGACGCTTTCCCCATCACGTGAGCTCACCTGGGTCTATCTGTATGAGATAAGCCGATCATGGGGCTAGCCTATTATGAGGCCACCCTGATGAACAATCTGTGCATGTATCCGCTTTAATAAAGTGCACATTTTCTTTTGCTAATTGCCTGTCCAATGGGAGTCCGTAAACCCACCAAATCATCAGAACCGCAATTTGTCCTGCAGGCTAGTTGCTGTAGCTCTGCATATCGGCATTTGAGCAAGAAAATTTCGAATTACGACAGGTACATGACCTGAGGTCGTGATCCAAGCCTTGTTTCGGGCAAACAATATACAAGGACCCAATGAACAACGATTATTCCGTCATCAGCCTCCTTTTCAGGTTGCTTGCTTATTCTAATATTTCGGCTGCATAACTCATTAGATTAGGGTATTTCAATTTACGGTTTGCCTCACCCGACCGCGGAGAGGATGTGCATTAGGTGAGCTGTTTTTTTTTTTTTAGTCTGGGGGCTCGGACCTTTTCGTTTGTCACGAGAAGGAATATTGGAGAAAAAATAACATCAGTTTGCTTGAAAAATCATGAAAAATTCTGTTCAGTCACCCTCATGTGGCTCTTCGAAACCCAATTTAAGTATCCTGGCTGTGTCATCTCGGCATTTGAAACGAGCAGATTCCAGGAGAAAGAGACAAAAAACCGCGATGCTTGCATCAAATAAAGTTCGCCTGCAGTCCATGGCTGTCAGCATGCACCTTTTCAAATGCCGAAGATATAAACTGGGACAGATCCCACCACCCAAATTCTTTATTCCTGTTTTTTTATTAATTTTGAAATCAAATCTTCATTATCAATGTATCCACAATCACCACAGAACGAAAAGGAGGAGTACTTTTCTGATGCCACTACTCCAAGTGACCAGACTCCACCTTCCTACCCTTCACCACACACAAAGGAGTTTGATTTCCAGCCTGGCCCTCAGCCAAACAACATCCATCATTATGGTACATATGGATTTTACAATCCATACTGTGATCCTTCCAAAGACTTTGGGTATTCCCAAGGTGGATACATGGCTTGTCCACCACCACCCCCACCTCCACCACACCATCATGGTCATAAGCCGCACCCAAACGACCCTTTCTTCTTTGCGGGAAAGCACCACAAGAACCCCAAAAGAAAGCTCATGAACAAGGTCTTGCTTGCATCAGGAGTTGCACTCGGTGGATTTGTTGTGTTCAATATGGGAAGGGGTTATCAATTTACTATGATGCAAGAAGCTGAAATGCATCATAATAGCGTAGCATCTCATCACAGAGGTCCTCCTCACATGCACCATGAATTCGGAGAGGATATAAATAGAGGTAATGGATCTCATCTCGGAAGGTTTGAACACACAGGAAGTTTTGGTCATCCAGGAAAGTTTGATCATCACGGAAAATTTGACCACCCAGAAAGGCTCAGAGGAGACCACCACGGGGATAAAACAAAGCCAGATTTTAAACCAGCGTTTAAGCACGACTTTAAGTCGCTTGATGATCCACATGGCCCACCGCCATTTCCTGAATTTGGAAAGCCTCATGACGGCGAGCCCCACAAGGGACCGAAAGGACCAGAAGGACCAGAAGGACCAGAAGTACCAGAAGGACCAGAAGTACCAGAAGGGCCAAAAGGACCAAAAGGAAATGATGGTGAGAATTCTGATGACAGTGATGTTGAGGATGGAAAGTAGAAAGTACCACATGACAAGGCCTTCCACAGGGGTCTGGACACATGGACTTCAACTAATCTTCATGTCTCTGTTTGCTTCTCGTAGTACCTGGGTATCATTTCGCCAATTGGATTTATATTTTATGTGATTTTGAATATTTTATGAATAATTTAGAAAACTTAAGAGTAAGTATTGTATCAGTCTCCGGCGAGAAGATCAATTTGACTTCTTTGGAAAGAACAACTTGACTTTCTTGGTAGTACTGGTGATACTCACAACAAGGCTAATACCACTCAGAGTTCAACTAACGAGCATGGTGTAATGCTTCTTATATTATCTGGAATTACCCTTATTGAGGAAAACCTTCAACGTACTTCCCATATACAAAACACCTTCAACCAGACACAATCAACTGGACATCAAATACGATAGGAGTATTGCTTTCTAACAATTTAAGCAACACCTTTGATTTCCAAGACACAAAATCTGGAGCGGGCCAGAAAAAGTCTAATAAAGCAATACAGTAACCGCTTTCCAACAATAGACGAAAAATCTTAAACCACACCTATCCGTCCATGGAGCAGTCACGTGATTTAATACTTTCAAGTCAACGCTTCAAGTTCGTTTGAATGGTTGGAATTTTAGGCTAAAATAAATAAAATAGAACCCTGAAGATTCCAACTGAGGTGAAAAGACTAGAAGTGGATAAAACACTCTGAGCCAACTACATTTTAACACTATGACTCGTGAGAAAAGGCAATTATGTTGAGTAAGCTTGGAGGTGTTGTGAATTTGAGTTTCCCAGGAGTTAGAGCTTTTTAGGTCGAGGCACGACCAGAAGCGAACGAGCGCGAGGAACTAGAATTTCTTCCCCATGGGCAAAAGGGCTTTTTGCTCGAGACACGAAAACGAATGGAGAAAAGGACATAGAATAAGATACACAGGTGGATGTAAGTTAGAGAACAGCATAACTGAACCACCTTTCAAAATTCCTCAATACTGTACTGCGTGTGTCACGTGAGCGCATCTAACTGATCGTATCATAAACTTCAACAGGAGGAGACTAAGTCCGCTTCTTGTATGTTTGCGGTGTAGCTTTCTCCGACACTCAACAGCTTACCACGCTGTTTATTCAGAGAGCTTACCTAAAGGACAAGGATAGAATAGTGACATACATTGTCTGTCAATACAACAACACCCAACTGGGTGATCTACATTCACCTAGTTGATTGATACAATGGTATAGTTACCCGGAGTTGCCAAGCCGTCTAGTGTGGTTTGTAGAAAAGGTTTTGTGGCTAGAACCGTTTTCTACATTATATAAGGTCCTAGGAAAATCACCCTGCTGGAAGATTTTCCTAGACCACTAATTAATCTGAGACTCCTCTCTGTTTCATATTTGAATACAACTATGACTTGTGCTAAAACTCCTTATGTTTGTCAAGAGGATGGCTAAGTACCACCCTATCTCAACACTGCACGCATACACTTGGGAGTATGACAACACTCCTGCTGTGTACACGTTCAACGCTGCATTGGTTTCTGCTCAATAATTTATTGTATTATCTCACATTTGAGAGCCCCGATTCCAGACCATAGCCAAAGCGGGGTCAAAATACTCCTGAGAACACCTAGTGTAAAAAAAAAAAAAAATAAAAAAAAGACAAGTGTTTATAATCTTTTTTGCTAGATGTCTCTTGATTTTCAAGGCACATGAAGAATTACCGTTTGGCCCACTAGCTTGTAAAGTATGATAACTACATGCTTCAGCAGACCGCATGTGAAAGTTTGTTTAGAAGGGCTCTGTGGTTGGAAAGTCAGCTTATTCGCCATGGTATCTATAATTTAACAGCTCTTGAATCAGTAAGAATTTGAAGGTGCTACTTTCTTTGAGTGTGTACTTGGTACTGGGTTGCTCTAAGTCACCTAAACATTGTTCATTGCTTTCACTTCTGTAAATTGGCCCCATTAATTAGTCTATAAAGCTAAAATTCCGATGTGACAGTTGTAAGATGCCCAAGTACCAGATACGCCAGTAGTGACGACGTTGCAATGTTCGCTATTGTTTGCCAAGGTTAATATGTGAAGCACTTGAAGTGAATGGAATCTTGTACAAAATGCACAGGAGCACAATGGAAATACAAATGGTTACATCTTGCCTTGTTCAAGTAATTGCACGGCCCCTGCATTGGCAATCCGAAATTTCCACCAACGAAAAGTGATAAGGCAAGCTTGGGGGAGAGGGTCCGGAAACACTTTATTTTAATTGTTTAGCTGAAGATCACCTTGTTTTGGAATAATAGCTGGTTTGTGGTTGTGTGTACAATCGGGGGACATTCGTTGGTTTTCATGGGAATGACTGACGTCGCTTTTGTGTGCGGCCCATTAAATAGACCAACTAGGTTATATGGAGGGATTGTTGTCTTTTATCTTCTATTTTCGTAGATACCCTCGTATCATATTAGATTCTTGTTCACAGGAGATTCTTGGCAGCTCAACGGCAAAGAGCCTTGCGTTTCACCATATTTAATTATTTTAAAAAGCTCGTAATGATAGCGAAGAAAGAGAAGGCAGACAACCTTAAAAGTAACTTAAGTTTGAATTAACCTGATGTTACTTCTAGACCAAGAAACGAGGCCAGTGTCAGAAATAGTCGATAAATCTGTAAATTGTAAGAAGACGAAAGAAACAAGAAGGAAGGGAGGTTGTAGGTTAGGAGTTGATTGGAAATTCTAGATTGAAACTTATTATTAAGAAAAGTAGCTAAAATGAGAAAGGCCTTTCCATCATTAGCTGTGGAAATGTCGGGGTTTATGTATTTCGATTTCGGGAAAAGGGGGTTCGTAGGGGTTTAGCCAGCACCTTGTTTTAGCCAAACACTTATACTCTATCTGGCAGCCACATCCTTGGTATGCCTGACTGTGAATCAATGTATCTAATTCTTTGTTGAGCTGCCTGAAATCCTCACATTAAGCATACGAAAAGAACAAGTATTTATGTTACAGGTCGTGGAGGTAACAACAGGACAGTTCCATTCCAAGCAACAATAAGTGCTCTTTTATAATTTCAAGCATGAAACGTTTCTGATAGACTTGGATCAATTGAGTTTTAGAGTAGTTATACTGAGTCAGCAAATATCATTTTGAACACGTGTTAATACAGCAGCTCTTTAGAAAAAAAAAAAAAAAAACAAATATACTCTCAAGTGATGAGTGTTTGAAGTCCAGAAAAGTAAAAAAAAATGCCTTCAGCCAGATTCGAACTGACGATCTCCTCATCGCTAATATTTACTAGTGAGGTGCCTTACCAACTTGGCCATAAAGGCTTTGATGGAAAACACGAATTTTAGTAAATTAGCAAGCATTAGGTGTCCATTTAAAACGTACTGCATAAAAAGGACCGTTCGTGCACGGTGCTCGTATACTGCTCGTATTTTCGCAAACATGAGATTCCATCTGCGAAAAACAAGAAAACAATTTTACAAGTGCGCGACAGATCTTTTGTGGGAAGTTTACCCACAAGAATGAGGGTACTTCACAAAATTGACAGACATGTAATTAATAAGAATTACCAAATATTTTGGGAATGTTTTCAGATTTAAAAGAAAAAACAATTCTTTCAAGAAAAAAAAAAAAAAGAACAAAAACACGGCGCTTTTTTTTTTTCTCCTCAAATACACCGCTTACTCAGGCTAAGCATATTGCGAGACTTTTAGGCATGATACACTCAGTAAAAAGACTGGCTTACAATCTTTTAGTTCAATGAATCTTCATCGTAAACTCGAAAAAAGAGGGTTAATCCAGATATAGCGTCTTTCGCTTGTTCTTTCTTCAGGTTTATGATTTCTACTCAACTGTTTTCGTGAAGCACAGATGAAGTCCAACTGAAAGAATGAAAGAGTACTCCAACCAAAGAATAAAGACTAAGGTGTTAGGTTTCGAGAAAAAAAAAAAAAAAACAAAAAAAAAACACTCTTTTGAAAAATGATAATAAAATATTTTATAAAAGTGGTAATTAAAATGTGACTGGAAATAAAAGTGTACGCAAGAAACTGGGGGTCGGACCTCACTTTATAGTACAAGCGAAACTGTGAGGGAAATTGTAGATTTGGATTTCCACGCATGTCACTCGGAGAAGTCCTAAGAATAACGTTGGGCGAATCTTCCGAATGCTGGTTCTTACTAACCTTTATACGGTGACACCTAACAGAAGGTTAATCAATAGCAATGGACCGCACTTTGTATAGTGTTCCATCTTTTTGTAGGTAATGAATGGGTATAGGTTTAAGCACGAAAGGATTGCTCTTGCTAATTTTCCATATATATAAAAGAAGAGAACGATAAAAAAAGATCAAAAAAATGGATTGGGTAGTTTCAATTCCAAACCCTACAATTAGGATGAGTTTATACTCATTTTGACTGTAAGCTTCATGAATGCCGCACTGTTGATCACCCCGGATTTAATCCATTAAGTCTACATTCATCGTAATATGGTTCCACCACACGCTTCTACCCCAAAAAATAAACTTTGAAACTAAAAACGGTAAATAACAGCTAAAAAGTTTGGGTTTTGTTTTCCAAAGTTTGGCTCTAAAGCTGTGTTGAATTGATATCACATAACTATAATAATTGAATTTTTGCGCGTAATGAGAAGCTGAACTTATCTTCTTGAGAAATGACAATGGGTGCAAATTTCCACCCGTTCTGGAACCATGCTCTTGACTCTTATAACGAACAAATCATCGATTATTGAAAGTATTTTGTGGATGCGGTTAAAGTTCAGTGATTCAATTTTGAGGAGTCTTTTTCTGGACATGGTTTTTTCTTTGGATTTTGTTTTTCTTTTGGTTTTCTTTAACCCTTTTCTTTTGGTTTTCTCGCCCCATTTATATTCCACTAGAATATTTACCTTGCTTGATTCCTTGACTTGACCTCACGTCAGTGGCCGCTCTGTGGCACAATCACAGATTACATAGAGCACTGATTAAGCAAAGTCAGAATTCAGGCAAAATTAAAACACAAAAAAAAACTAACAAACAAACAACCACATTCTTCTTCAGGCAGTTTTCCAAAAAATAAATAAAAAAACCACCACAAAGACAGCTCTTGAACAGTTGATACTAAACAGTAAGTCAAACATTATTACTTATAACCCTAATACTCCTTAGATTTTTCTGTCTCTTTTTTTTTTTTTCTTTTATTAATTTTGAGTTGCTTTGAACATAAGTGTGACCAAGTTTGACCGGGCAGACTTTCCCGAATGGCTGAATTGACAGACTTCAGGAGCGCAAGCGTTCAAGTTCCTTCTGAATCTTCAAAGAGTTTGCCTTTGGATGCCCAGTATGTCAAACGAACTGTTTCAAGATCTCCGGAGAGTATAGTATGTGGGGCTAAAAACGATGTGTCACGAAACCACCTTTCACAAATAATCTCCCCAGATCCAAACAACAAGAGAAAAAAGAAATGGTTCAGAAAGACACTCAGATCTACCACGAAGAAACTTCTATACTTCCCAAAATGGTTACACTACGGCTGCAAAAAGAAGTGTGGCCCACCCAAAGAAAACCCTACTAAGATTCTCGACCCCGGTTTTGTGTACCAACGAAACCTACAAATAAAAAACACCACCGAAGATTCAAAAAGCACCAAAATATTCAATTCTGCCTTGCCTTCGGCACTCTCCCCCTTGGAGACAGGTTTAGAACAGCTTTCGCCTTCACAGTTCCGGCTTCCTTTAGAAATATGGAGCATGTTGCTGGTGAGATCTTTTTTACGATATCTCTTCATTTCTATGATGACCGAAGGAAACCTACACACTCAATACCCAAATCTTCCCTCAGAGGCAGAAGAAGATGCCGTTCTTAGAAAAAGAAGCCGTGCTATCGCCTATCAGAGGTTATGTGCACAAAAGTCCACAGCTTTAAGATTGATTGAACGTCATCTTAGGGCCCTTGCAAGGATAATTTCCAAGATCTGGATCAAAATTAAGAAATTATGTCTTCATTTGAGGCGCTTTTCTCCTGAGGATCCCACTAGCTTCTCAAACGATGACGATAAAAAGTTTAATAGGGGTGGGCATTTGTCGGCAGAGAAATGTTCAGTGTCCTACTCAAGGGGCGAAAGGGAAAGGGAAAGGAACAATCATATCATTAACATTGTCCCTGAGACGTTCGCCTGCGTTTCTGACTCAGAAGTATCAAGTGATTTGTTAAGTATCCCATTCACCCCAACGAAAACTAAAGAGGATCTGCCAGAGCCTTTCCCTTTGGGAATAGAGCAAAGCAGCTCCCCAGAACACACCTTCAGACAAATTGACGAGTGCCTTGTCAACTTTTCTGATCTAGATCCGATTCAAGAATCTCCAGAAATGAATTTCGTCAGGTTCCAAAATTCTTCCGAAATCCCCCAAATCGACTTGCGGTCGACCGAAGGTTTTTTGGGAGAAGAACCTCCAAAAGAAGAACCTCCAAAAGAAGAGCTGGATATTTTAGAGTTTTTTTCTCCGGCTGAAGTCAATGCTATTGCACTTCTGATTCCGGCAATAGAAAACAGAGATACTACCCAATTGCATGCAAAAAAGAAAGGGTTCTGCTTTTCCCCTTCTAGCGTTGAAGATCATTCTACAGTCCCTTTAGAGGAAACAAAGTATAAGCAGCAGCCAACAATGCAATCAGAACATCCACCAATATACTGTAACGATATGGGTCCTGGGGTCTTCGACCTTGTCTTTTCTGATGTCCTAACCGTGTCGGAGAATATTGAGACTGATAGTGCTAGTGACGAGCAACAGGACACCAGTTTTGAGGAAGAAACGCAACACGTCACAGCAAAAGAATGTCCAGTTCATTCTAAAGTACAACAAGGTCACTTCTCTCGGATCTCGAAGGACTTGACTTCTAAGCCCTTACCCGATTCTTATAGACCACGGTCAGATGCTAGTTTTCCTCTTGGCTTCGGGCGAGGCTTTGATCAAGAAGAGAGTGCAGGCGAAGATTTTACGCCACACCAGATTGTTCTTTCTCTCTTACCAATATCTGAGATTGTTGAAGTAGAGAGTTACTTGGCTCCGCCGCTTCGTCTGGAGATTCTTGAGGCAATTACGGAAGAAGAAGAAGGAGATTTGTCTCCAAAAAACCCTGGAGCTATCCTGGCTTCGATAGAAGATTCCGAGTTTATGGAGGTAGACTTTAAATTTTCCCATAAAACGAATGTTGAGGAAGCAACGGGAAATCCACAAAGTAACAGTCTGGAATTTCCAAAAATTGAAGCGGACGTCTCACCTACACATTCATCTACGAGTGGCTCTAAATCTGTCCAAAAACCTATAGAGTATTCTAGTGATGAAGTAGCAGAGTCTCCACAAGACTTTCAGAACTTAGATGCCACTTCAAAAGGCTTTCCAGAGGATGTGAACTACACATACGCATACAATCCTTGCACCAAGACAAGGAAATCCTGGGCTGATTATGATTCAGACTCCGAAAACTCAATTTATAAAGAGTTTTTTTCTTCTTATGAAAAAGAGTGCCCACACTTGACTTGGAGTGCCAAAAGTGCCAATTCTTGTGGAATTCTGAATTGGCCCCAAACAGAAAACCAAACCTCCTCAGCCGTAACCATAGTTCTCTCTCTGGGTGAAGTTCAAACCACAACTCCCGAAGAAATGGCAAGTTTTCTGTTTGACCAGACTAAGGTCTCTTCAACACCAAGGGGAACAAAAAAAGTGACCATGGAAGATATTTTGGGTTCGGGTGAGCTTCCCAAATTAGCTTCTGCGAAGGAGTCCACATCGTTGAATTTTGGAAAGACACCACCTAGTACTGTGGAAACGACCGTTATTCTGAAAATTGCCGACACAAAAACTCATCACTTAGCTTACCAAGGATCCCAAGGTTTACTGCCATTGAAAAAAACCGAAAGTTTTCTACTTGAGCTCGAAACAGATAGTGAATGCAATAAACCGATAAGTTCTGAAAATCTCGGCTCTTTATTTCCACATAAAGCTTTATGTGATGAGTTACTTCCTAGCTTACTGCCTAGTTTTTTGGAGGTTAATATCGTGGATTTAGCTTTCAAGAAACCCACTCGTGACCTTAATGATGCTGAAGGTTCTTATGAGCTCCTTTTAAATTTTCCTAAGGAATGGAGCCAAATCAGTGCTGAGAGTAATACTAAGATTGATGGACCCAACACCATATTGCCCGTAAGGCAAATTCTTGATGGATATCGTCGAGTGTTTCTTCATTTGACAATGGGGATTCGGTTCTCTAACGCAAAAGTAAGTGACTTTCTCAAAGAAATTCTTTCCATTGCACAAAAAGGCGAAGAATTGATATCTAGAGGAACTGACATTTTCAATGAGATATCCGTCTTCCTCAATAGGATTGAGAGTAATGTCAAAACCGATGACATTGGCATTAGTTGGGAAGACAAGCTACATAATTTGGAGTTTGCTCTGAGTGAGTTTGACACCGAATTCAATCAATTCGAAGCAGAGATCCCTGTTCTTGAAGGCACATTTTCTACAAAATTCACCGAGGTAGTGGACCTCATTACAAACATTGCTGCAGTGAGACAGCATGTGTTAAAAAGGTACTACAATTTCTATGAGCTAAACGATCCTCTGGTTAAGTTTGTGTTGCAAGACGTGCAAAAGTACACTACGGTGAATGACTATGAGATGAAAACGGCATGGCACTGTTATCTTGACTTGGATGATTTCAAGAAGACTTTGACTCAGGATATCGAACAATTGGTTGCCACATCTACGTGTGTGAGAACTTTAAGAAAGAAAGTCCACAATGTCCTCTTTAACGCAAAAGAGGCTATCAATAGAGACATGTTAGGTCAGAGCCATATTGAATGCTTGGAAGAAAGTGTTGGGGAAACATTAGAGGAAATTCTTATTAAGCTTTTGGAAAGTGGCGAAAATTGCGAAGCCAACACGGATTGTGCACCAAACAAGAAATTTAAGAGAAAGAGAACTAGAAACAAAGCTAAGAAGAACAAGAGATCCAAGAGCCGCAGATAAATTTTGAGATTAAAAAAAAGGTATTCATAACAAACTATCCTATAAATGATCCAGCAAATCACAAATAATACTACATCGCCGACTAGTAAAAATGCTTGCTTTCAGTCATTCTATTCTACAACACTTGTTCAACTATATATGTTCAAGTCGACCACTATTTACTAATAGCCAGGGTTTTGAATTTTCTATTCTATCACCTTCATTTCATGGATTTAGGATGGTAAAGGCCTCTTCAAACATTTGTTCCATGCTATACTTAACGCAGCAATTGGAAGAAGAGAACATAATCCATAGAAGCCAAAAGAAGAGGCCTCAAATTAAGTTATTTCTTTGAACGGTGGATTTATTCACAAGATTCTTTGAAAGTATGGAGATAGAAAATAAAGTAAAAAATGGTTTACTTCTAAACCTACCCAGAGCTTCATCAAGGAAGGCTCCTTAAAAACGGCTTAACGGGTGTTACTCACGCCACACCGCTTAGGAGAAAAAACGAAAACTGAAAAACACGGCACACTTCCGAAAAACAAGCCCTTCAAGTCTAGGGGTGTCTTTAAAAACATTCTATTGAGTATGGTTAGGTCAATATCTCCAATACTCCTGATATCATCAGTAACGAGAGTGTTCATACCAAAACCGTATTCTATAGGTATTTTGCGACTATACTGGACATCAAGGCCATTATCTTTGACTTTTATTGCAAGCTGTATGAGTTCAAACCGTTGGCGAGTATGGACGTTTTTTCAACTTCAAAGTGTTTAGATGGGCCTCTCACCATATCTTTTGACTTTGTTTCAAAGTATGAACGTATGACTTCATGCATAGCCGCAGCAAGTCCTGGAACAATATCTATCAAATTACTATTCTAGCAGATACTTGTTCCTGCAGTTGATTTCACAAGCACCTTTGAATTTCTGTAGGAGGAAACAGAGAGAATCAGACTTATTTATAAAAGATTAAAAAAGTTTTAGAAATATCAAAGACAAATTAAAGACAAATTAAAAACAAATAAAAACAAATAAAAACAATTTAAAAACAAATGTGTGGTGTTGATAAAACAGCATGTGGTCCCATTCACCTTCTCGCACAGATATATCTGCCACCGGCCGCACAAGGCGTAGAAGACACCACAGGAAATAAAAACCACTGTAAATCTTTAGTATTAAAGCCTTTAAGAAAAGGATTCACTTAAAGCTTAACAAATTCTTTCAGTAAGGAAAAGTCGAAATACTCACAAGGCCTTTTTCGTATATCCTTCGAAATAACAATGCCCGGGACACCCTATGGGCTGCGCACGACCTTTTTTTCACATGTAGAAAATATTTATCGGTGAGGCCTCATAGTCTTGAAAACCACATCGGCACGAAATGTTGAGGTTTCTCAATAACACCAAAAGTGTTTTCAGCGGCATGGTGCCGTTCGTGGACGCCGTCCGCCACGCGTCGTATTTAAGCAACTTGCGCCCAGCAGAAGGTGCCGTCAAGGCGTACACCAGGCTCGGACGAGGACCTGCCTCAGGCAAGGGTAAAACTGCCGGACGTGGTCAAAAAGGTCAGAAAGCTAGAGGCAGTGTTCCTCATTGGCTCGAGGGTGGTCAGACTCCATACTACAAGCTTTTCCCTATCGTTGGGTTCAAAAGACCCCACCGTAAAGTGTTCCAGGAACTCAGTTTACGCCGAATCCAGGAATTCTGGGAGTCTGGTCGTATTCCCTTGGAAGCTGGTGGGACTCTCACGATCCGCGTCATGCGTGAATGCGGGCTTCTTTCTGGCTCGCTCAAAGACGGAGTCAAGGTGCTTGGAAGCGGCAGTTTTATGTACGAAGTTCCCTTGAATTTGGAGGTGTCACAAGCCACCCAGAGGGCCATCTCGGCCGTGAAAAAAACCGGCCACGAGCTCACCAGTGTGTACCATACCAAGTTGGGCTTGCTTGCTCATGTAAACCCAGATCGCTTTCTTTTGAAAAAGGGCAGAGTGCCTCTCCAGGCCCGTCCGCTCCACAAGAGAGATATTGCCTACTACTCGGACCCCGCCAGGGGCGGATATTTGCTTAAAGACCGCTCTTTATTGTTGGACCACTTGGGTAAGTCCAGCTCCCGAAAGAAGATTGTGAAAAAGAGCACTCTTGATATTCTGTTGGAGACCGCATCCACAAAAACTTACGGTGACTACGCACAGTCCAAGATCGTGCGTCTAGCTGATCTCAAGATTTAAAATTCCATGTATATATAGTCAACCCGACTTTCGAAAGACTCGCTTTCCACCCCCGTTTCTGGGGGTTTCGAATCATCAATGTGTAGACTCCTTGTAGACTCCTTGTAGAATCTTTCGAGGAAATGTGCGATGTATGAAAGAACTAGCTTCTTGATTGCAAGCATATGTGACCAAAGCCTTTCGGTGGGATCTTAAAAAAGGTCACCCTTGGGTGACATGTGAGACAAAGAACTCCATCCAAAGAGTTTCTTGAAACGGGGCACCCATAGGACAGCCCGCGTTGTCACTGGAAAAGATGTCTCTTGTAAAGATGAGGCAATTTATATCCAATGTAGAATGATAACATTCTCTCGTGCCCAATATGGAGGAAGCTTCAACATAAGGCAATTCTGGTAAGCATTGATAAACAGCCCACCAGATTTGACACCAGATAACCTTAAGCAATGGGGGAATTGGTTCTACTGGATGATAATGACTACAGACATCAATACGCGCGAAAGTCAGTGTTCCAAATAAACATTCGGTCCAGCATCACCATGTCTTATGCTGGACCCTGCTTCTTTGATTCGGATTTGATGAAACTGGACAGTTCCACGTCGACAAAAGTCAGAAGTAAAGACTCCACTATACTTTGGATATCATCCAAACTGACCCCCTGTGGTCCCTGTGTGGGCAGCTTTTCTGACAGGCCATTATTTCGGTCGTTGAACTCATAATTATACTTACGCAATGCAAATAAGGCTGCCTTCTTTGTCATTTGATAGATCTCCCTGATGGCAATCTTGTCGTTCGCAGAAGACAGCAAATTAGTCGATAGACCCCGAAGCCGAAGCCCCGAGAGCACCACTCGATTCACCGCCTGGGAAACCTGGTGGCTGGTTATGAGTCCCAGTGACATTGGCACAGGTGGTTGCGGGGCAGCAAAACTGGGCATACGCTTCGATGTCTTATGCTCCAAAACACGATCAAAAACACTTGTGTCCGATCTGACGGCGTTCCCGCGGGTTTTCACTGCGAAAAACACGTCTTCCTCCCGGTTTTCTGCGACCAAACGTGACATTTCATGAACCTGCTCGAGAACTGAGAAGTCAATATAATAGCACCGGACCCGCGGCACCTGAGTCCTATCGACATAGAAAACAACATAACATTGGGAATTTTCCGACTTTTCTTTGGCTAGCAACCCTACTTTTTCATCCACACATACAAGAGTGTCGAAAAAGTATGTCTCTGTATCGGGATGCTCAGAGTAGACGTCAAACGGCCCACACGACACCAAAAAAACGGGGATTTTCGAATGATCTACCGCGGAAACCAAACTTAGACTGTTTTCTGGGGCGGACTGAGAAAACCCGGAATTGGCCCAGATCTGAATATCCGATATAATGCCCGTACGAGTTTGGAGAGAGACTGTGGCCGTGGGCATTATGACGAAAGCACGTGACTTGGTGGTTGTGCTTTTCGGGGCTTTTGGTTGGATGTGCGTGTGCTTGTGATTATTGGTGTGCTTGTTTGGTTATCTTCTCTCCGATGTTATTAAAGGAGTATTTCTGTATCGTATGACTGTCTTTAAAGTTGATCGTGGTACATGAACCAGCATGTTTTTGAAATGTTTAAGCGTACTCGTGGCAGAGATGGCCATGGGTCGGATCAATTCGTGAAGAGTGCAGGACAGTGTGGACATCAGATTGGTGTGGATGTTTAGTAGTGGACAGTAGTGGACAGTATTGGACAGTATTGGAAAGAAAGCAGAATTGTTGCGAATATTTTTTTTTCTGATTAGAGAAGTGAATATTTAAAAGGGGGTCTTTTCTTACACTTGTATGCTCAGAGGTGTAAGCTTGTGATTCTGGGTATAGTGCTCTTATATTGCGCAGTACAACTAAAAGGTGAGATAACATTGGGTGATTTGAGTAATTTGCGTACTTTGGGTATTTGGGTGAGGTTCGGACAATCTAAGGTCTAGAAAACTATGAGATAAAGATATCCCAGAAACATAGTCAATGTTAATTCTTCTGTGTATTTCTAGTTTTCTACTGCCTTCACGGGCTTATTTCCTGCTTTGCGGGAATGTTTTTAAAAGCAGGAGAACCCTGACGGCAGAAGTATTGCGTATTGGATTGGTTGGATAGTACATGAACCACCATCCAAGGGACGTGGGAAAAGAATACAAAAGAGAGCCTAGTCAAATCAATTACTTCGAACAAGAAAGTGAATAAAATACTCAAAAGAAAAAGTCGCCCCAAGATTTCCCAAGCGAGGGCCGCACCGAGCCAGTGTTGGGCACGCGTTATTAATAAAACAATTATTAATTAATAAAAATTTACTGAATAATGTTAATGAATAAACTTAATGAATAAAATTGTTGAATAAAAATTAGAAATTAAAAAAAGGAACACTATCATTTAACAAAAAGAAAAAATAATAATAATAAGACGATCATACCAGCCCCACAGAATCTTTCAGTTCTTTTATCAATGGTTGGCTTTTGATAACCTTCGATAAATTTGGTATTTAAAGAATAGATATACAGAAATTCAATATTCACAATATAAAGGTAAAATCTTCATGTGATTTCTTCATCATTATCATCTTCGTTAGTATCATATCCGTCAGAATCAAATTCTTTATTAAAAATTCCGCCCTTTAAAAATTAGTCTTCAGTGGAACTGACGAATGGGTCATCAACGTGATCGTTCGCATCTTCCTTCTCACTTTGGTTTTCAAAATCTTCTTCCACATCATAAAACTTTTCCGAGTGGTCTGCAACGACACCTCGAGACTTCAGAATCGCCATTTTTATTGTACCCGGAAGTAACCGATTTCTTTTTTTTTTTTTTTTTCGTGACCATCTCGTTTACCCTACAAAAAAGCGACTCTGACGGCGCAGACATCGCCGGGGTCGCTAAGAAGTCCTTCTCCATGTAGTACATGATAGAAAAAGAAGTCTTTCGACTGTTATGAAATTCGCCCAAACTATCTTACCCTTTATGTTTGAATTTGAGAGATTTCTTTTTAGTTCGTCAGTTCAATAGTAGGAAGCATCATTAAAATCAAGAAATCTCTTGCCGAGATTCATATTTGGGCAATCCGACTGATCGCTAGTCTCGCTGCTTTGCTCAGTGTCAATGCCCAAAAGGCTCACAGTCAGTTCAAGTTCCTTCTTATAGCTGTTTAAGCAGCCCGAGGGTATTCTCCCCCCCTTTGCTTGTTCCGAAAAGACCAATTCTTCAAATATTTGATGTTTCAATCGAGAATCAATAACTGTAGCGACACCAAGGTTGTGAGCGGATTCAATCCATCGTTCTTCTAATGGCTTACCTTTAAGCTGAGATGACTTTTATGTCTCTCCAAAAATTTCTGTACCAAAATGCTCTATGCAAAACTACTAAAACTTATATAATAAGTTTTTTTTATTTGTTGCGGATCAATTTTCGAAAATTAATGTTTAGATTTTAAGTGTTAGCAAATTACCAAGATTTCTCTTTTCCATGTGGTGCGAATTTTTGACAAGTATCGATTTCCATTAATTAATAAGTTTCGTGGTGAATAAAAGTCGCGGCACTATTTATTAACCGAGCACTGCCGTAGCCTAAATCTTATAGAACTTCAGTCTCGATGTGGCACTAGTCATTCTGTCTTGGTCAAGGACATCAATTGAACTATTCTAATATTCTAATTGATATTGCTCGTTAACAATGACCACATTCATTTTCAGCCATTGTAGTCATCCGGGTTATTTTGGTCATGGTCCTAGTAATATGACCCTCGGGGAATGACCGCTCTTTAAAACCTCAAAGGATTGATGGATTCCTCTTCTTTTACGCTTCTACGATGCTTATCTCTATCCAACTCTAATGTTTTCCAATAAATCCCTTTATTCCCTTTTATACTCTAATCTCTGGACAACTGATCCCTCTTGGGTTAGACCTTTCCTATACCCCGAGTTCTCTAATGCTATGGCTATCAGATTGGAATACCAATGACAACCTTTTGTCCTCCCCAGAGATCTCTCCAGGATGCCCACAGTGTGAAGGAAGGTACCGTCCTAAATTAGTCATGGGGTGTTCTACACAACATTACATTATAGTAGACCAGTGTATATATAAAGAATTCATCCAAAGCTTCCACCTTCACAGTATAATTTCCTCTTCTTTTTAGCCCTAAATTAACACACCAAGATTGAAAAATGATCATGAGGTAGCCCATTTCGGAAGTCTTTGTAACATAAACCACGAACAGAGACATCATAAAAAAGAGTGGTACCATAAAAATAGAGTGGTACCATAAAAAACAATGCAACCAAAAAATAGTGCCACCAAAAAATAGTGACACCAACAAGCAGTGGAACGAAATTAACAATAATGGTGCGACAAACTGTTGGCCTCTTTCTGAGAACTTAGAAGTGACCGAGGGCCAGGTGCTCTTCATCACAACAACACAAAAAATAAATACAACGGTCTTCAAAACGAAATAAAAAGATAGAAAATAAAAATGAAAATAAAAATGAAAATAAAAATAAAAATGAAAATGAAAATAAAAATAAAAGAATACAGCCACGAAAAAAGATCCTAGAGGCAAATTAAAAGCCCCAGCCTCCTGAGAGTTTTATTATCTTCTCGCTTGCCCGAGACTTTTCAGGGTGGACCACAAAAGTACCATGCCTGCTGCTATCAGTTTCGGCCCCACTCACCACGCCCGATGCTCATCTCCGGGCCGCACCGCCCAGACCGCAGGGCCACTGTGGCAAAAAAAGATTCCCTATAGAAAAATAAACATTCCGAGGAAGATAAGAAGAAACGAATGAACAAGAAATCAAAAGAGCAAAGAAAAAAAAAAAGGAGATAACGAGGAAAAAAAAAACACGTCTCGTTGAAATTTCTTCCTTTCTCTTCTAACCCCCACGGCCCTTTGATATCCCTTGCCCTTTCGTCGTATAAAACCCGGTGTCTACGTATCGCCCCAAGACCGGACCCCAATTTCGCCGTTTCCCGTCTGTAGTCTCTTGTGCGCATACACTCCTGCGCGCAGCCGGAGAAAGTGTACTGCGATGTATCAAATTTTTATGGATAAGTGTTCCCCAAAAACTAGCAAGGTCGTCTAGAGAAGTACCATTAAAACGCCAGGAATCCCCTGTAACCCCGAAAGTCGAACTCTTCTCTCACACAACAACACAAGCCATGTCGTCAAACGTTTATTCCGTGGCCCGGGTGTACGCGGATGTCAACAAGCAAAAACCGCAAGAATACTGGGACTACGAGGCCCACACCATTGAATGGGGAAGCATTCGGAACTACGAAATCGTCAGCAAAATCGGCCGCGGAAAGTACTCCGAGGTGTTTGAAGGTGTCAACGTGCGTAACGAACAACCCTGTGTCATCAAGGTGTTGAAGCCGGTGAAGATGAAGAAGATTTTCCGTGAAGTCAAGATCTTAAAGAACATCACCGGAGGCCCCAATGTCATTGCACTTTTGGACATCGTGCGTGATTCCAACCTGAAGATTCCCGCGTTGATATTCGAGCAGGTTAAGAATGTCGATTTCCGCATCTTGTATGCGAAATTCACCATTCCGGATATCCAGTACTACTTCACACAGCTCCTCATTGCGTTGGACTTTTCCCACTCCATGGGTATCATGCACCGTGACGTCAAGCCGCAAAATATCATGATCGATCCACAAAACAAGAAGTTGCGTCTTATCGACTGGGGTTTGGCCGAGTTTTACCATGCCGGTATGGACTATAACGTGCGCGTGGCCTCCAGGTACCACAAAGGACCGGAACTTTTGATTAACCTACAACAGTACGACTACTCGCTCGACTTGTGGTCGGTTGGTTGCATGCTTGCTGCGATTATTTTCAAGAAAGAGCCGTTTTTCCGTGGTGACTCCAACAACGACCAGCTTGTGCAGATTGCCAAGGTTTTGGGCACCAAAGACTTGATGGCGTATGTCAACAAGTACAGAATCAAGTTGAGCAGCGAGTATGACTCCATCTTGGGCAAGTACCCACGCAAGCCCTGGTCCGCGTTTGTCCATAAGGACAACAAGCACTTGGTTCTGGATGAGGTGGTGGATTTGATCGATAAGTTGTTGACCTACGACCACCAGGCCCGGCCTACGGCGAAAGAGACGCTTGCCCACCCGTTCTTCTCGATATAGGTGAGGCTGTTTGTCTAAGCGGCGGTGACACGGCCCATGGGCCTGCACCAGAACCAAAAACTTGGAGTTTGTGGTGCATACTTCTGGAGTGTGCTTTTGTCCATGCGTGTGCTCTGGTGGCACACATCAGGCTGTTCTTGTGACTCATAGCAGGGGCTTTTGTGGCTCATAAGAGTATGCTTTAATTGTGAAATTATTTGGTAAACTGGTCCCATATCAGCTCGAATTTGTCTAAAAAATCTGGTCGCCTTTAGCTGAATAGCCTGGCGCCATAAACTGCCGATATATTCCAGGTTGATGTCAGAATCACCCTTGTTGTAAGGTTGTTCTAGGTTCTTAGTGGTTGATCGTTTCAATTAACCCATGGGGTGGTTTAGGAGGCGTGCGAAGCAAGGTGCTCCATGTGAATACACATAGCAGGTTCGCCGTAGCTTTGCCGACCCATATAATAATGAGATGTAATAGAATGTGAACTCAACCAAACCTTGAGAAGAATTTGCTTTGCTTTTCTTTTATTTTCTTCTTTTTTTTTTTTTTTAGTTTCTGGTTGAACCCCATTTACGAAAATTTATGTAGCTGGGCATTTTATGAGGGTTTCTCGATTCGGCACTGTAAGTCGAAGTTTGGACAGTGTTGATACTTCTTTCAACGAAATTTTCTTGTTTTGGGAATCCTTCCGTGTGCTTTGTACATGCTTGAAAACATTGTGCTTGAAGAAGATTAAAATTGATATTTTAAGGTGAGGTTTTTAATGTGCATTTGAGGGTGTGTTTTAAGGGTGTGTTTTAAGGGTGTGTTTTAAGGGTGTGTTTTAAGGGTGTGTTTTAAGGGTGTGTTTTAAGGGTGTGTTTGAAGGTGAATTTCGACAAAGGCTGGGACTTTGCATTGGCACATCGGTGTTTCATATGTCACCAAGTGGTGCGATGTAAAACATTTCTGAAACATGTTTGAAACAAGAAAACGGTGAAGGATTACTGCTTGACCTCGTTCTGGTGAAATAGGTTTGTAAAAATCGAAGGAAGTAACTGATAAAACAGCACCCGGAAAGTATCAGTAGCAGATCGTGGCTTCGTATTTCCGCTCCTCTTCCACTATTTACCGGAGAGTACATTCTGTGCCCACGCGATGTTGCCTGATTCGTCAATATCGCCCAAAATGGGACTTCCGACTTCCGCTTTTGTCGTCCTCATAGAAAAGCCCTTGCATTTCGGGGAGGCGTGGACGCGTTCTATACACACTGCATCTTTTAGACAATGTTAGTGCTGATACAAACAAAGGCAGACGGCACTTTTGTGCTTCTGTATCCCAGCACATCTCCCATTGGGACTGGTAACTCCTAAACTACGGAATAAAATACCGAAGAGTAGACATCCAAAACCCTGAAGTTAGCGGTAATTTTGCCCTCTGCCCTCTTATCCCAAAGCTTAAACGTTCCTTATGTACCGGACTCTCGCTTCCTTCTCAGGTTAATGTCTTTCGGTAGGCAGAAGTAGTTTTTTTGAAGGACAACACATCGATAAAAGGACATCCACTCCGTGTAGAAGACCACATATGTGCCTGGAGTATCAAGATCAAGAGTCCCTCGTCTTGGCAACCATGTTAAATCTGATCCCAACTGCCTTTCCATATGTCTTGGAGTTTCCTTCGACGCACGCCATGATCAACTCTGGGACACGGTGTCTGCATATACACGCTCGCCCCAACCAAGGGCGAAGAATTCTTCGACGCGTCTCTGTATCATCAGCGTTCGGTGCTTGCTTCACATATATATACTTCCTGGAAACTAGCAACCAACAGCACCAACCGCAAAGAAAAACGTTCCAAAAAAACGCCCAGGTTTTGCGTTTGATAGAAACTTTTCAGAAAATTATCCCCATAATCTCACATCGCTAATATCTTGCCTAGGGGCAGAGTTTCGAAAAAAAAAATTTCTAGACTGCACTGGTAACGCACCTTTTAGGCCCTGCAAGCACCAAGAAGAAAACACCCCAGATTCTAGCGAGCAGCTCATTGAGATCACCAGAAATCACGAAACTCCACAAAAAAAAACCCCCCACACGTGAAGATATAACAGGCGAAAAGAGGACCACCAAGAAGACTCACTAGAAAAGCTTTGAGTTAATTTTCTGCCAAAAACTTCCCCGAAAATTCCCAATTTCCTCCCAGTACCCTATCTCATGACCGAATCCTGGGTGCTATCGCAACAACGCACCATGGCCAGATGGGTCTCGGCGAAAATCGGCAGACAGGTTTCTAACATCTCCACGGCCCTTTGTGATGGATTGGTTCTTCTTGACCTCGTCAATAAAATCACCGAAGAAACAGGAGCTTCCCCGTATAGGCTAACTCCAGTCTATAAAAAGCCAACATTCGCATTGCAAAAGATGGAAAACGTCGACGACGTGCTCAAATTCTGTCGACTTGTGTTAAAGATGAACACGTGCAATATTAGCGCCGAGGATATCGTTTGCGGTAATACCAAGCTCATATTGGGGCTCATCTGGTCATTGTTTGTCTTTGCTCTGGCCAGCTTGGTGTCACTCAAGTCCGAGAGCAAGTCCATGGCAGAAATAAAGGATATCGTATTACGTTGGCTAAATGTCATTTGCAAGGCCAAGGCGCTCCCTGAGTTGGGCAATTTCAATAAGGACTGGTCGTTTCAACGGGAAAAGCGCCCAGATTTGGTGTTTGCCGCCGTCTTGGACTTCTACGTGCCAAACTTCATCAATTATAACCACGTTCTTTCAGGAAGAAGACATGCTGAACTCAAGCAAATCATCACGCTTGCATATGAGGACTTGGGAATCCCCGACTTGGCCTTGGCCGATGACTTTAACGTACTTGTACCTGACGAGAAATGTATCCTTTTTTATGTTCTTGAGTGGTTCATGTTTTTCCAGGTTCACAAGAAGGAAGTGGCGGTGAACCCAAATTCCGTGCCTCTGGGGATCTCCAAACCAGATACTGGTCACTTTGGTCCCTTTTTCTCACGTATTCTTCGAGCGGTAAAGTTGAAGAACAAGTACGATACTAAATCATTGCGTCTCCTTAATCAGCTCAATTCTCATCTCGGAAAAATACAAGAGCGCCTCCAAACTCTTACACCACAAAGCACCGGCTCAAATCTAGAGTCCTTAATCAATGGCTTCTGTGCTGAAATTCATCTTTCCAAAGACTTGGAGCTGCAATTGAGCGATAGAAACAACTCTGGCTTCATTGTTACCCATGTGAAAGCATTTGAAGCCGCTTTAAACGAACGCATTCGCTTCAAATTGGATGCAAAGCCAGCCCTCGTTTATAGCGATGTTCCCGAGCTTCAGAATCTTTCGAAATCCCTTGATCTGGAATTGAAAAATGCAGGCTTCAGATGCTCATACGAACCGCTAAAGGTTCTTTCCCTCGAGTCTTTACTCCCAAAACTACAGCTGTTATTAGAGAAAGAAGCACTTTTATGCGACAAGATTGATTCCATGGTCACCAAACTCTTCGCCACAAGAATCGCAAACATTGATCAATTGATTGGTTTCATGGCAACAATTCTCCCAAAGGCAAACAAAAATGCTTCCGAAGCTGCTCAAAATTTTGCAACCGGGCTCGATATGCTTCTCTCTTTGAAAAACAAGATGCTCGAATACCAGATCATGATGAAACAACTGCATACAACTTCGGATTTAAAGGTTCTTGCCACTTCTATTGGGTTCTACGATCTTCCTTCCACCCCCAAGACACCTGAGGAATCTCAATTTATCTTGTTCCAGAGGGAAGTGGAAAAGCAAGTCAATCAATCCAATCTCACCTTTTCAGATATAAAAAGATTCCTCATAAAATTAATGCCTCCGGATCAATTCCAGGGATCTGAATTCCATGAGTTCGTACGCCTCATTCCCACGCGAACTTTGCTCACGCGTTCTGAAAGTAATGAATTTGGCGACGCATGTCATCTGGATGACAGTGACGACTCCGATGTCATTTTTGAACAAGTTCTGAGGACTCTAGAGGGCAAGCTTTCCGGGGCTCATGACAAACTTTACGACTTATCATTGCTTTTGAATCGGATGGAATCCGGGTTCAATGTCTAAGTGGGTCCGCACACCCGTGCATCTCATGAGGTTGTCGTCTCAAACAAATCTTTAATTTGCTGAAGTTTCCACAACCAGACACACAAACACATACACTTGATAATGTCTGAATTTAATATCGAGGAGCCTTTGACTTCCAACGTCAGACCAGCATCTGATGCACTTGTGACCATCAGAATCATCAAATCATTTCCCTACAGAAATGTCAAGAACCATGTCATTCCCTCAATAAACTTGAAAACTACTACCCCATCTCAATTGTTGGAAACCATTCGTACAACCATCAACACCACCGGCTCTTTCAGACCGTACAGAAATGTCCAGTATAATACTTTGAAAGTATACACGCATGCGCATGGTTCCAAGTCCATGAATTTGGTCATTAACTTCGATCACGATGAAAAGGACATCTTACACTGCGATGACGAGAATAACTTGGTCCACAGTGAGAAGTGTTTGTGGGATTTGGGTATCGAAAATGAGACGGAGATAAGCGTTTTCAACTACCAAGACTACATTTCTTTCAAGGCCAACCCTGAGGAGAAGTGGTAAACGACGACAAGGTGCTTTCGTGTAAGGTCACGAAAACCTTTAACCGCGGGTAGTCATGGAAACCTTCAAGTATTTGGGGTTCTTTTTTTTTGCATTTCATTTTCTACATTATTCCTTTGCTAGCATTAAGGTCATCACAAAGTATGCCTGAATTCCATTCGTTTCTTTTGCTTTTCTACTGCTTTTTTTTTTTTTATTTTAACACCCCATTTTTTGCTCTAAAACTTGTTCTTCAACTTTCTCGCTAATTTCCGACTTTTTTTTTTTCTATGGTGCGCCTTACGCAAGCTGTGCATACTGAGGTTTGTAGTCCGCACTGTTTTCTGGAACCTGAAAGAACACTCTGTCACGCCATCAGATAAGCAAGCTGGTCTTTCTCGATAACACGTCTTTCTTTTTGGGTCACATTTAAGTCTTAATAATCAGGAGAGGGTAAAATACTTAAGCCCAATACTACGGACAAGGAAATCGCTCTTTTTGCCATGAAATTTCTGTCTCACGTGCTTCTCATTTTAGCACTGGCCCTAGCTGCAAGTTGTATGGTTGTGTGTCCAGATGGGGTCAAATCCAATTGTTATCCCCAGGTTTTCCAACCATCCAATAAATGGCAGGTTGTTCGCGAAGGACAACACATCCCACCCGGATTACATGTCCGGCTTAACTTGGAAACAGGGGAACAAGAAGCACGTCTTCTACAACCTGAGAAAGGAGATGAGAATGAAGCAAATGATGGATCAGAACTTGCCCTTATAGGTGATAGCCATACCAAAAAAGCATACAAAGAAGAACTTCCATCATATGGTGGTGATCGGTTGCCTCCACGGGGAAAGTTTTCCAAGAAGCCACGCGTCAGCGATTCCGAACTTGTGGATTATGACTCTTCCGTTCTTGAGGTACTTAATTACCGGGAAGGTGCAGATATTACTCGTTTAGAAAAAGCCATCAACACATTGGTTGAGCTCAGTCACGATATTGACTTCGGGCACCTGCTATCGTCAGACCCTGAACTATTTTCAGTGATGAACAATATTGCGGAAACTGTGTCTGACAATGACGACCTTGCGGAGAAAATATATAGAGTTATGGGTGCATCGTTGAGAAATAACCCAAAAGCAGTCAAGCTGTTCATGGAAAACCATCAACAGAAGCTCATTCCACAACTTTACCGTGTATTGGAGAAAGGGCGGGGTTCGGATGTGGTCCAAAAACGAATTTTGGGGGTTATTCACGCGCTTTCTTTGGACTTGACGTACGGGTTCCTGAACTTCAACTTGAACGACGCCAAAAACGCCCATGGATTGAACTCTTTGATCACAGTGTTCCCCAAGTTGACCAAGTCTGCCAAAAAGAGGCTGGTTCTTATCTTGGAAGATTTAAATATGCTCCCAGAGGGCTCAACATCGGATTCTGAAGATGCAGACGAAGTATTTTCCGAGTTTTTGCAGCGTCTTTTGCATCTGCAGCAATCCACCTCGGAACAACAATTTCAGGCAGTGTTTCGGACTTTGGTTCAATTACACGAGACGAGACGTTTGCATGTGAAGAAGGATTTCTTACAATGGCTCAGCAAGGAAGTCGAAGAGCGCAAAGCTGGCATAAAGCAGAGGGATGTTACCTACTCTAATACTGATTCAGCATTTGATTCTTACCTTTCGTCTGCCCGTCACAGAGTCTTTGGCAACCCCAACGCGGCCCGAAAGGCCGGTGACGGATTGTGAATAACAGGAATAGAATGAAACAAAAAAATAGAAAAGAAGCCAGCAGAAAATTAGCTAGAAACAATAGATAATAAGTGCAATAGACAATAAGTTATCAATAATTACTGGGTAGAACTCTACAACATTCCAAAAGCGTGTATCTAGTGAATTGTATTATGCCACGATGATTTCATGAAGAGCGTATGTTACAGAAGCCGAGTGTGATGCGCTTAGTCGAACAAACCGAAGCCCATGTCGTCGTCAGACTCCTCAGCGGCCTCCTCTTCCTTCTCCTCAGCAGCAGCCTCGTCACCACCGGCGGTAGCAGAAGCACCACCGGCAGCTGGAGCACCGGTTGGGACAGAAGACAACTTCTCGTTACCCTCAGCGATCAATTCCTCGACGTTCTTGCCCTCGACCTCGGCCAACAACTTCTCGACCTTGTCGTCCTCGACCTCGATGGAGACAGACTCCAAGACCTTCTTGACGTCAGCGGCAGATGGGGAGGTGTTACCGGCGTTAACCAACAATAAGTAAGCAGCTAAGTATTTCACTAGAGATGTTAGTAAGCTGAAGGTACATGCGAATATAGAATAGTGGTTTTGCATGCTCTTTGCGGCAGTTTTTTGGATCAACTAGTCCAATGCGATATGGTTTCCAGGTTTTTTTTCCACGGCTTACTGAGGGTTACCAATGCCTAATACCCAATATTGGTCGATATTTGAGTGTCTTAAGGTGGAGAACTCAGTGAAAGAAAACCCATGGAGGCGTTGATGGTTTTACAAGGCCGTTTCCAGGGTAAACACCAGATATTTCATGGGAATAGGGCGAATAGGGGTGATTTCGATACGCTTTCTTATCACGACGGGTTAACCCCCATCAGTGCCATTTGAGCAGCAACACAGCGGTTCAACATACTTTTTAATATGGATGTATAGCAAAGCACTATAGCGAAAACGACGAGATTTCACCTCGAATAAGTTTTTCGCACACCGCACTGTACACTCATCGGACTGCAGGTTGTACAAAAAGCAGTCACACTGCGCACGTGACATAGGCACGAAAATCTTCACTCGTTGGAATGATGCTCGAGCAGCGGTTGGGGTAGTTTTTCTGTCGATCAAGAAGTTGTAATAGGTGGGTGGCTTTTTGCCGTGCAAAATTTGTTTCTTGTTTGGGTTATCTGGCACAGAAGTGGCTGGTTATTAGGTGATTGTAAGGTGATATTTACTCGAGTGACTATAGTGGGGGTGCGGATATGCCGATACTGGAAACGTATACACCACGGAACCGAAATACAATTGAGGTGAGTCTACTACTTCTATTAGTTACTTTGCGGGATGTTTCTTAGTAATTTTTTGTCTTTCCTTTTCTTCTGTTTTCTTTTTGACTTGACTTCTTTTCGTGGTTTCACTGTTAGGTGCTCTTGTCGCACATAATTAGCACGCACTCATTTTTGCACTAGAGAAGCTCCATTATCAAGCTTTCAGCTTAAATTATCACCAGTTTCAATTCCACATCAAAAATAAAAAAGATTGCAGCACCACAATTTCGCATATGGTCTCCCACTACACTACTCAGTGTGGCTCTACGTGGGTTAACTAACGTTGATCGGACGGGAAACAGTGTTTTCCACGTGATATGGCCGCAACCGTCAGTCCTAGGCTCATGCTTATTACAACCTGATCGCAATGAGCAAAATAGATACCAGGGGGTAAATTGTAGGTTTTTTTCTAAATTTATAAAATTGTTTCTATAATACGACTTGTTTCTTTAAAAAAAAGGTTTTTTCTATAATACGATTTGATTTTTTAAAAAAACTTGGAAGCGAAAAGGGATACCTTATCGACTAATTTCATACTTGCATTTCAAAAAGGTAATACATCTACTTTGGTGAGGCGGCGGGAAGCAGAGGGTGGTGTTGCTCTCTCTTCCTTGCTGAATAGACTATTAATTCGGGCGCTCGGGAGGACGACTCCGATGGGCCTATGATACAATTATTCTTTTAAATTCAAGGCAATGATTTTGGAGTGGGCAGAGGTCTTCATGAGGGGTCACTCCCAATGGGAGACCTTGTGTGTGATTCTTGGGTCACACCAATCGTCATACACCTGATCCGAAGTTGTGAACTCGTGTAATCAGCGAAAGACAGTATGTGATCAACGATACTCCGCTACAGAGTCACATTAGTTAATCATATGCTTGAAAATTGACACCTGGATATATGAGCTTTTTCATGGGATAAAGTACAAGGATTATATTGAGAAATGGGATTATAGTTTCTTCAAAAGAACACAAAAGGAAATTACTGTAGACCGTGAATCAGATGCTGGAGCAAATTTGGGTTTTTGGGCCCTAAAGAAGACGAAGACATGGGGAACCTACCAAGGCATTCAATGATAAGCCTGCAAACAATGCGCTTTCTGTTTGTTTGTTTGTTTGTTTGTTTGTTTGTTTGTTTGTTTGTTTTTTTATCAAAAGTGGCATCTATTGCCATCGTGACCTTGATCCATAGATCCAAAAGAGAATTATACTACCATTAATCTAGCGATGTAACGGTAATGGTGACGCTTTAGGACTATAGTGTTACCGTCTACTAGTACACCCGTGCACCCGCTTGGGACATCAGTTTTGACCCCGGCGAAATTATGCCAAAATGAAGCATATTTGAATTATTTTAGGAATATGGTATTTCTTCACACTAATAAATACGTTCCCACACTTTTTTGGCCTTGATTTTTATGTCTCAAGTGTATTGCAGCCACTTCAAAGTAGGAGCGACAACACCATGGATGGCTGTGCGATGATGGTGCACCTCCACGATGTCTTGGATTAAAATAGATTAATACAACAAGATCACGCGTGCTTGTCTTGGCTTTTGCTAATACAATTCAAGCACTTTGGTGTATTTTGATACTATCACTGCTGTAAATAATGTTCTTGGTGAATATGACCGCGAGTTTGACCGACTTGACAAGGGAGGCAAAGTACACCCAATCAAGCGACACAAAACGCCTCGGTTTATGGAAAAGAGCCGGAAGAAAAATGCACAACTTGGCAAAATTAAAGATATATAACACAAATCTGCGTATTTCCTCTAAATACTTGGCCTTTTTCGTTACTCAGACCAAGAACTTCTGCACCCAGAAGCATCATGGATTATATTACATTGTCTCCAGGAATGCCCAAAGAAACCGTCACAAATTGCAGCCGCAAATTTTACACTACGAAAGAGAAGTCTAGTGATAGCCTGAAATCCTCAATATCACACCCATAAATAATGGCATAAAAGAAACATTTTTGATGGAGCTTCAGTACTCTAAGCTTTTCTTACTTGATGTTTCCCACAGTAATCACAATATATACATGTGTGGCATGTTTTGTTTAGCTTCGTAATCTATTTTTTCCAAGGCTACCTACAAATAGGAAAAATCAGAAAAAAAAAAAGAAATTGGGTTGAAGAATAAGAAAAAATGTTGAATCGATTAAAAAAAAATAGTGAAGAAATTTGATGAAGTGAAAAAAAAGTTGATGAAGTAAAAAGTAAGAGAAACTGAAAATTTGAGAATCTGAGAGCCTGATTTCGTCGACTGTGCTGTCTCACCATTGAGAAATAGGCACAGCCTTCAACATTTTCACTGACCAATCTCTTCTGAGAGTATCTACTGATTTGTGGCTTTTACCTTAATTTTTTTTTTTTTCTTTTCTTTTTTTCTTTTCTTTTCTTTTTTTCTTTTTTTTTCTCCTCTTTCCAACTGCTTTAACCTTATTGTTGTTCTTTCTTTTGGCTTGCGGCTTTTCACAAGTGAACCGAGGAAGCCAAAGTGGGGGACCCTCTAACGTGGGGGCCTATACGGGCTTTCGTCTCAGGGGTGGCTTTTTTTTTTTCTTTCGTCGTGCGTCTAAGAATGACCGCCAGCCTCAAATGCAGGATTTTGAGATTTTGAGATTTTTTCGGTTTTCTCCAGTTTCCACCATTTGGTGAGTGGAAGTGTACATTCGAAAGACCTTTGTTTACTTCCTAATGACCAAAATTTATTGTCAACAAGCTTATTAAAATACTTTGAATTTATTGAATGTCGTGTTTAACTTTTAAACCCTTGAGGTTTATTGAATACCCTGGGCCATTACCCACCCAAAATAACACCACATCTAAAACCCCAGATCGCACCTCGGGACCCATGAGAGATGGTGACATCATGGTGCAGGAGGCTTTTCTCGGCATTCTGAATGGCTCTCCGGAAGAGAATTCTTTGAGTCGATGGCATACATAAGGGGTACCCTTTTTTAAACATTTTTACTATTGGGGTCACGATGCGTGACGACATATAACCCAAGTGCATCGTTCTCTAGCATAGGGTCTATGCGAAAGGTTGTTTGCAGCTATTTTTATCGCGTCTATTTTTAGATGTGGTGAGTTTGGTCGTTGAGTCCGGTCATCAGATGCAAACACTCAAAGGTCAAATAAGAATATAAATACTGACCAAATCCTCAAATGATATTTGTTTTCTACTCATCATCTCAGATACAATCTTACAGTCTGAATATCGTTGACTAAAACCTAAAGAAAAATAACAAAAATGCAAGTCTTGCCTTTCCTCACTATCCTTGCCACTGCCCTTGCAGGTCAATCCTTCAATGCCCTCATCATTCGTTCGGGCTCTCAATACCAGTACAGTCTGTTCAAACCTTCGGGTTCCGACATTGTGGCAGGCCCTGGCGGCGATTTGAATTTGGTGTTGAACAGTGACGGTTCATTGATCGATGCCATTTCCAAAAAATACATCCACATTGGCGATGATAAGGCCGTGACATTGTCCGACAAGGCTCAAACCGGCTACTCTTTCGATGGAAACTACTTGGCATACAAAGGAAGCTCCGCGTTCGATGTTTGTTCCGGTGCCAAAATCTACTTCAACAATACAAGCTCTGACTGTCTTGGGGTTGCCGTGCGTGCCTTCGGCCCAGAGCAGACCAGCGATGTGAAAGGCTCTTCTTCGTCGGCTCCATCTACTTCTACCGCCACCACTTCCCCATCATCCACTGCCGTGCACTCTTCCCAAGCTAAGTCCACTTCGGTGAGCACTTCTTCTGCGAACAAAACTTCTCTGAGCTCTGCACAACCTTCGGCCACGTCTGCCGTCCAACCGGGCAAGAAGTTCGGACTCATTGCCATTCACTCTGGCTCCTCCGTGCAAAACGCAGGTATCAAAAAGGTCCCAGAGCACCCTCATGTGTTCTCTGTTGGTGGTTCCGAGGGCGAATACTTGACTTTGGCTTTCGACAGTGACAGCACTAGCTTGGTAGACCAAGACGGCAGAGGTATCAACTTGGACCCTACCACTGGTGAATTGGGTGACGTTGCTCCGTTTGGTCGTCAACCTGCCACCAAGGGTTTCTCTATCGAAGATTGTCACTTGACTTTCAACGGTAACTCGGGCTGGAAGGCTTGTCCATCTGGTAACAACAACTTTTCCTTGACCAACAAGGACTGCACTGGTGGTATCGATATTGCTTTGAAGGTCATCACTGTTTGAGTTGATTTCGGAAAATCTGCTTCAAAGGTTTGGGACCCTATTATGACTCACGAAAAAAAAAAAATTACATTACTGTATCTAGCATTCAATGAACGATTAACATTCGAATTATTTTTTGTAGAAATATCCCTCGAATTCAAATCTGGTTCGAGAAGATTTACCTTGGATTAACTTTAATGTAAAGAATTGCTTGGTTCAGTATACTGTTGCGATAAAAGGGTATTAAATGAGTACCGAGAGAAATGCGTCGGACTGTATTAATACTGCTAATAATTTAGCCCATATTGCAACACCGCAAGAACACAAATCAAAGGTCATTATCTTGGACATTAAGCCATAATTAGGCCATAATTAAGCCATAATTAAGATCTATGAATGCTAAAGCTCCTTCTATTATTCTACTTTTTTTTTTGTTTTAAATACACATGATTCTTGTACTGCAATCATCGTCCCTATACAGAACAAAACTTATTTGTATAAAGATTGCAAATCTCCATCGACGTTTTCCTCGGGAGGTTTTATAAGAGACAGATTAGCCAAGTGCCCTTGGAAGGTACCACGTGGACTTAAAACTGATGGGCGAATACGTCCCCTACGGTTTATGTTCAATTCATTCCAAAACTTTATGCTGAGGAATAATAGGTCTAGGTTTGTCTCAAGGAGTGGAACCCCGAAACCCGAAAGTCCAATCGAATATGGACACTAAACGGCAATTTTCGAAGTAGATTTATGGCTTCAGGATTGCTCGTGCTTACACCTATAGGGAGAATGAAGACGTCATATTCAAAAAAAAGTGACCACATTCGAGTTCACCATGTTACTTCTGCAGAAGAAAATATAATCTTGAAAGGGATTTAAAACCAATTACAGCCAATTTTTGGTGATGTTCTCTACGGCTATGGAGAAACGACAATATACCATTGCTGTTAAACCATTACTGAGTTTAACAAGAATGTTTTGCAAATTATGTTTGCTCCATCATATTCCGTTGTTTTTGATCATGTATCCCTTTGATAATTTTCTCTAAAGTGCGAAATATCTCAGAAGAGACATTTCCTACTGATATTAGTTTCCCAAACCACTCCACTGCCAAAAAGCAAATGAGTATATCCAAAGGCTTTCGAGGTATATTTAGCTTCCACTTATCCTTTCGGAAGATGGTGGTTTCAAAGACGACTAACGTCTATTTTTAGTATCAAGTGATTACCTTCTTAAAAGTCTGATGTGAACAGGCTTGTAATAACTTTTCTTTTTGTTTACAGTAGCTCTCATGCTGAGATTTAATTTCAAAAACGTGGCATAGTCGACGCAGAAAAACATAAAAACGAGATTGAGAAAGTAAACAGTGTAAATGAAAAAGAAAATGACCAATTTAATCCCTTATAAATGCTTCTAATTCCTTGGCCTTTTTCTTCTTAAAATGGCACCAATACACCAAAACAGGGGAGGCCCTAATATATGAACCATTTTTTGGTGGCAGGGGTTTGAGCTTGTTTTGCAGCCATAAAGGCAGAATGTCACACCACTTACATCACGTGGATTAAGCGTGCCTGCGCCTTAACTTCTACTTTTTTTCGCTTTTTGCAACACGAGTCCCAAAGTATACGCTTACAGGCTTTGGCAGTACAAGATTCGAAATTTTAGGATGACTTTATTATATAATAGTCTGCAAAAAAATAAATATTTCGGAGGCATGGTGTTTCTTGTGTGATTCTTATGCGTTTAGGCAAAATAGCGAGCCTTAAATACGAACGGGGGACAAGCAACTAGCGGAGGTTTACTGCATTATACGACTCTGTGTATTTGCGTATTCGGGTCATCCCTCCATGAAATGTGTGATCCCCTCAAAGGCTCTACGCCATTCTTCAATCCAGAAAGCGTGACCCTTTCCAAGGGGCTCCCCGCTTTTCTTAAGTTCAGAAACACCCCTTGTTGTTTATTCCAAAAGATAGAAGAATATCAGCCCGGTCTTTGTATATTTTTGAACTAGAACTTAATTTTTCATCACTCTCAAAGATATTGAAATACTCCAAACACGGTTCTCGTGACTATACTTCGAGTATTAGCTTTGGTAGTGGCGGTACTGAAGAAGTTGCTTCAGACCCCTTCGTGGAACCTGTCCATCAGTATGGCTTCCAGCGTAAGGCATATAATGCTGTCAATCGTCCTAATCGGGTATATTATTTTGATGCCTCGCTTTTTGCGCCCACCATTTTTTTCTCGGCATTTTGAGTGGCTCTCTGGAAGAGGACTCTTTGTGCTAATAACTTGACATAATGTGCCCCAATTTTCATTTTTTATTACTTTTAACCTCACAATGTGTGACAGAATATTAGCTTACTGCATTTTCCTCTAGCAATGGGTCTGTACGAAGGGCTGATTGTAACTATTATTAGATCTGGTCCTAGGACCCGGTCTTGAGGTTCACAAAAATGGAGGCCAATTGAAAGTATAAATACTGACAGAAAGTTCGATTATGGTTTTTGTTTTTGTTGTTTTTCGTTGTTTTTTTCTTGTCTTATTTTCTCCTTATAGTCACAGTTATCCATTTATCTTCTGAATCCCGTTAACTTATTTCGAAATAAGTATAAAATAACTACAACACATAAAGAAAAATGCAATTCTTGCCCCTCTTCACTATCATTGCCACTGCCCTTGCTGGCCAATCATTCAGCCCCCTTATCATTCGTTCAGGCTCCCAATACCATTACAGTCTGTTCAAGCCTTCAGAATTCGGTATTGTGGTAGGACCCAGTGGTGAATTGAAATTGGTGTTGAACAGCGACACCTCGTTGATTGATGCTACTTCCAGGAAATATATCCATATTGGAGATGATAAGGCCGTGACTTTGGCAGAAGAAGCACAAACTGGCTACTCTTTTGATGGTGGATATTTGGCTTATAACGGTAACTCGGCCTTCGATGTTTGTACTGGTGCAAAAATCTACTTCAACACCACCAACACTGACTGTCTTGGTGTTTCTGTGCTTGCCTTTGGCCCAGAGCAGACTGGAGACATCAACCGTTCTACACCTACACCAACAACTACCACCATCATCATATCGCAGTCTTCCGCTGCTGTAGAATCTGAAATTGCTCCTGTAAGTCTCATTACGGTGACTACAACTTTGGAAACTGAAATTTCGGAGACTACAACTTTGGAAACTGAAATTTCAGAGCCTACAACTTTGGAAACTGAAATTTCAGAGACTACAACTTTGGAAACCGAATCTTCGGAGCCCACAGCTTTGGAGACTACATCTCCCCCGGGAGATGAAGAACCGTCCATCATATCTTCTATCCAGCCGGGCAAGAAGTTCGGACTCATTGCCGTTAACCCAGAGTCTCCCTTGAATAATGCACGTATCAGGAAGGTTCAAGAGCACCCTCATGTGTTCACTGTTGGTGGTTCCGAGGGTGAAGACTTAACTTTGACTTTCGACAATGAACGTACTAGATTGGCTGACCATGATGGCAGGGGAATTTACTTGAATCCAACAACCGGCGATTTGGGTAACGTTGCTCCCTTTGGTCGACAACCCGCTACTAAAGGCTTTTCTATCGAAGACGGGCACTTGACTTTCAACGGTAAGTCAGATTGGAGGGCATGTCCTTCTGCTGTCAACGTCTTTTCCTTAGCCAACAGCGAATGCATTGGTGGTACCGATATAATTTTGAAGATCATCGAGGTTTAATTTGGCTTTTCTTTAGATGGCTTTTACCGAGCTGTTATACCCAATTATGATACACGAAATTCCACTTCTGTACTTGCTTAGCATTTTATCAACGATTAAAACAACATAAAAAGGTAGACTAATGTGGAAACTTCACTTTAATTTAATTATCCAGTTCAGATAGGCATTCATTGGCAGCTTTATTTAACAGTTTGACTGTTGTATTTGGTTACCGGTAACACTTCTTTGACTTCTTGTGGTTAGTAATACCGGGGTTTGCCAGTACCCAAGGTTTAAATTCATCCCGAGTGGACAACCTATTAGTCATAATACTTCAACTCACTAACGCAAATAAAAAGAAAAGTAAAACACTCTAGAGTAACAGGCTTCCTTCGTGTTAATTTGGATCGCTACACTTATATAATTCAGTTTTTTAAAGTATCTTCTATTTTTCATGTACCCTAAATGACCAAATTTTACACCATTGATAAAGGTTGAAGGATAACAAAAATCATCAACACCACTGCTTCGTGGGGTGATAATTTGCAAGGTTTATGAGAGTCCGCATTATGAAATTTCAGGTGAACAGAATCAAAGGACATTGAATAATTTAATTCTTTAATGTAGCGAAAACATTCAGCAACATATGCATGTTGTTTCAGTTTTCGTTTCGTCGCTCACATCCATTGAATGGGCTATATAAATAAAACAATCGAGTGCGTGTATTTTTCTTATAAAAACAATCATTACCTGGGGCAGCCTAGAGATTCCGAATCTCTCCTTTTAGAACTCTTTCTCTTTAAGTAACATAAAAAGAAACCCCCATTACCTCCCACCCAATAATCAGGTCAGTATCGGTGATTTTGGGCTACGATTGTAGTAATCTCGAATGGCTCGACGCGAAATTGGGGTCTCGCATCACCCACTGTGTGGTCTCGTGTAAGCTACTGGACCCAAGCTCCATATCTTCAAATAACCCATAGGATATGAGGCAGTTTACTGAACTGATTCCCATTTGGGGGAATATCTCATGGTGTAGATGTACCTTAGAGCCTGGCTGGCTCAATAGTTTATTATTATTATTATTATTATTATTATTATTATTATTTTAATCTGCATTTTTAATCCGTGATTCCTGTGGCTTGAGCCACCTTTGCCCAACACACAAAGTGAAAAGTTTCCAAGAAGAGGCATACATTATTCTCCATCTTGAAGAAGTTATCATACGTGTATAAAACTAAAGCGAGCAGTGTTCTCACTTGAACTAGTAAACCAAATTTGATGCCTCTGCGCGGGGCCTCGTATCTCTGAATCACATGAGATAATTAAGGCCGGCATTTTTCAACTCATTGTGGGCGATGTTCCACAAGTAATTCCTCTCAATATAAAAGACAGTCGGTTTCTGTTTAGAGAAAAATAACCGGACCTCCTGGTTTCCTGTACCCTCTGATTGCTTTTGTGAATAATGAATACTCGTGACTTTTCCACTCTAGGAACCTTCTACTCTGCTCCTTGTGTGTAATATGGCAATTGATACCTCTAAATTCCCACAATTACGAGACAAAAACACAGATCTCGCAAATAACTTAGCGTTGTTGAATTTGTCAATTTCCAGGTCCCTACTTTCTAGTTTTTCTGGTCCAGGAAAATTTCTCTACGTGTCTTACATGCCTTAAGTGTTCACCAGATAGTTCACTCCCAGAGGCACACTGCGACCATCAGTAATACTTACATTCAGCAAACCACAATAAACCAACACTTCTTATTGAGTATCTTTTTACAAGTTTCTTTTTTTTTCAGGGATATCTGGGTCTTGTGATTCAATGACTTTTTCCTTCTTCTTGGTTACAGCTCGCTTATTATAATATATTTTGATCTCGTTTATTCTCCTTCTATAGTACCGGCACCACGCCCTTTCTCTGTGGCTGCGAGCGATAACGCAATCGCTTATAAATTCGGTGAGAATTGCGCGCACCATAAATTTCGCCTGCTTCACCACCATTTCTTCCAACGCGTGCTGACTCACTGCCTCGCTCAATCACTGCACCCCTTCCTTTTCATTTGTTCTGTCCGTCTCAATTGCCTCTTCTAGGAATAGATAAATCACTATCGCTCGGTTCTAAGTATCGCCAAACATGTCTTACAAGCAATTTCCTTCGCTTAGTGCGGAAAACAAGACTCTTTTGGTGGAGGAACTTCTCCAATGGTGTTTGGCCAATGGTTTGGTCATGTACCCGCCAAACTTCCGCCCCTTTGCGGCCAATAATGCGCCCATAACTTTGTTCCCAACCCCATTCCCCAAGGATATGTTCGAGCGTGCCGTGGACGTGCAAAAGCTGTTCAATTCATTGTATGCGAGTGTTGTGGCTAAGCAAAAGACGTGGCTCTTGGAAGTCGTTGAGAAATTGGCTAAATTCGATGAAGAGTTCACGGGGAAACTCTATAATACATATTTGAAGGCCGTTGAAGTGGGTGGCGGGTCCGTGGCTCAGCCCCTCACCTTGGGTGTGTTCCGTTCAGACTACATGTATGACGAATTGACCCATGACATCAAGCAAATCGAATTCAACACCGTATCAGTGTCTTTTGGTGGGTTGTCGACAAAGGTGGGGCAGGCCCACACATACTTGAACAAGCGTGGAAGCTACGACGATGACTACTCGCAGAAATACTACCAGGAATCGGAGCTCCCGGTGTCGAAATCCATCAGTGAAATCGCCCAGGGCTTGGCCCACGGAAATTTCTACTATAATGGAGAAACAGAAACTACCACAAGTGTTATTTTGTTTGTGGTTCAGAATGGCGAGCGTAACTGCTTTGATCAAAGACTTCTTGAGTATGAGCTCTTGGAGAGACACCACTTGAAGTCGTATAGGCTTAGTCTCGAGCAAATCAGCGAGCAAACCACCATCAACCTGGGTAAGTTGTACATGAAACACACCATGGATGAAGTCTCTGTAGTTTACTTCAGGTCAGGTTACGGGCCTCTGGATTACGAGAGCGATCCAGAAATAACGTGGGCTGCTAGGCTTCATCTTGAGACTTCTAAAGCCATCAAGTGTCCTTCTCTCTTGACACAGCTTTCGGGAGCAAAGAAGATTCAACAGGTTTTAACCCTGTCTGAAGTTGTGAAGTCCTTTTTGCCCGAGCTTGATAATGAGGACCTCGACAAGCTCCTATCGACATTTGTGAAAATCCACCCCCTCGACGACACGGAGGAGGGTCTCACCGCAAGGAAGCTAGCGTTTGAGTCTCCCGAAAAGTTTGTTTTGAAGCCACAGCGTGAAGGAGGAGGCAACAATGTGTATAAGCAAAACATCCCCGGTTTTTTGAAGGAATTGGACGAAAAGGACTGGGGTGCATATATATTGATGGAGCTCATCAATCCTCCCACGCACAGAAACACTATTTTACGGAACGACGAATTATATACCGAGGACATTGTTTCCGAGTTGGGGATTTTCGGAAATATAGTTTTTGACGAAAACACTGGTGAGGTCTTCTCGAACGAGAACGCTGGCTTCTTGTTGAGATCAAAGTTCAGCTCGAGTGATGAGGGTGGAGTGGCTGCCGGGTTCGGCTGCGTCGATAACGTATACCTCTACTAGGTATACCTCTACTAGTGACACACTTGCAATATTCAGACTAGGGCACTATAACTTTCAATTCTATTTACCTGGATGTTTTTTTTTTTTTGTTTTTATTCTTGAGCATTGCTTCAATAACCTGTGACACCCAGTCACTTTTTTTCGTTGCTCTGAGAATGGATTCGCAAGAATTGATTCATGAGTCTGTTTCAGATTCGTGTTCGTCGTTTACAGCGCAGGATGGACTTGGGTTGACGGACTTTTCCTGTAAATGCTCGTTCTTTTCATGGTTGTGATTTCTAAGGGTCATCTCGTAAATGTTCACAGAAATCTCCTCAGTGTCATCCACCATAAATTCCTCAAAATCCTTATGGTACTGCGCGGTCCATAATGACATGCCAATATTGCTGGTGAACATGAATAAAATCGTGAGACCAGGAATCATTTCCAAAAGCAATGCCACTATTCCAAAAGCAGCGTAGTCTCTATAGTATTCGTCATAGAATCGGTTAACTTCCGTATAATCCCACATCATGAGCTTGTAGTAACGCTTATGTGTCTTGTAGCCTTTGATTGGAGCCTTGAAGAAAACCACAATAAGCGGGCCAATCAATGGTATAATTCCCAATAAAAAGTAAAGGAGCTCACGCTCGAGAAACGGCAACGTTTGATAACGAAGACGTAAATCGATGGTTCTTCTAGGCAGGTGGCGGGCGTTCCTTAACTTGTACCGCTCAACGAGATCCTTGGCGCCTTCATATTCCAATACCTTCTCAAATATGGCCCCCTGAATATGCCTGATAAATAGCAATTGCAGAATCAATATAGTAAGCAGACGAGTTGTCAGAAATAAGGTGATTGCTGCAGAGATGAAACCAAAAGGGCCTGTGACCATGGTGACGACAAACGCATACACGGGGAAAACCGTCACCGCCAAAATACTGAACACGATAATCAGAACCATAGCTGCTGGAATACACACAGCAAGAAGTGGCGGCCAGAATTGGTAATGGTGAGAAAAATACTCAATTCCCTATCATTTGTTAGTAAAACTTAAAGAAAATGCGTCTTGTGAATTTTGATCTGCATTTGGATCTGTGTTCTTACTACAAACCTTGAATGGGTAAAAGAATGAGCTGGACACAAGAACCTTCGAGAGGGCACAACCCCACTTATTAGCTTTTGGTTCCGACATTCTATTTTATGTATTTATTTCTGTGGCTCTCGGTTTTTTACTGGCGTTTTGGTTTCTTAAAGGGATGTTCTCTTTCCTTCTTTTATGTTCCGTATCAAGTCTTTGACTTCTTAATTTAGATAAGAATGGGTGCAAAATGCGACCCGGATCGACTGCCCCCAAGTGCGCGCGTTGTATTAAGAATAGAAAGAGTTCGAATATGGTTTTTAAGAAACAAATCGTATTATAGAAAAAACTATATAAATATAGAAAAAAACCATTGTTCTCCAACCTCTCGTGAATCGTGAATTGAAACGAGCGTTGGAAAGTAGCAAGGCAGGGACAGGGTGACACAATCAATGCAGCGGCTAAGGTAAGGAGGAGAGGTTCAGGCTTGGGAAAGCCTGGGTCTTTCGTGTCTCAGTACCTTAGCCAGACGTATTGTAGGTTTTTTTCTATATTTATATAGTTTTTTCTATAATACGATTTGTTTCTTTAAAAAAAAATAATATAAAAAAAAAAGTTTGGTCCCGACAATCCCAGAGTATGTAGCCGGTTTTTCTTTGAAGAATCAGTTTTGCTTTTCTTCATTGCCTATTGTTCTCTAAAACTTCATGAATGGGTGATATGAGAGCTAGACGATAAGAAAAAAATAATGGACGAGTCCGGAGTCGAACCGGAGACCTTTCCCATGCTAAGGGAACGCGCTACCAACTACGCCACACGCCCGTTAAGAGATGGTCCCTAGCAGGATCGAACTGCTGATCTTGGCGTTATTAGCACCACGCCTTAACCAACTGGGCCAAGGGACCTGCTCATGCCTTTTTTTCTACTTGCTTATACACACTAAAGCTATCAGAAGAGAACTTTTGTGCGCCTTATTTTAGCCTTTAAATATAAAAATAAGTTTTTTAAAGGATATTTTATCAATAATTTGTACACATTTCTGTTTTCAGTGTTTAAAAACCAATTTAGGTCCAATTTTTTTTCCTTTTTATTATTCTGGACGAAGTATACTGAAAAAGCCCCCTAAACTCCAATATACGGGCAAAATATTCAGGTGGGTGTTCTAAGTTCATCGGACTTGAATGTAATGTTGGCACTATTACAAAGTTTCTTTGAATATTTGAGCAAACTCAATTGGTTTGTCGAAACTGTCCGCCATGTCTATTCTTCCAGGCGGCGAGAGAAAATTGGAGTCATTGTTCTCCAACCTCTCCCTAATAGTCAATTGAAACGAGCGTTGAAAGGTAGCAAGGTGGGACAGGTTGACACAATCAATACAGCGGCTATGGTGAGGAGGAGAGGTTCAGGCTTGGGAAAGTCTGGGTCTTTCGTGTCTCAGTACCTTAGCCAGACGTATTGTGGGTCTTTTTCTATATTTATATAGTTTTTTCTAAAATACGATTTGTTTCTTTAAAAAAAAGTTCTTGAAATTTATTAAAGGTGTATACGGAAATTGTTAGACCATTTCTGCCAGAATTATGCAACTATCACATCGTGTAAGTTCCCATATTTGCTCTCCTAAAGTCCTTCAGGAGGGCTAGCCTTCTTGGTCGATAACAGGAGACACCGGATCTCTTGTGATTTTTGTAAGCTTTTCGGTTTTATATTTTTCCTTCAAAACCAATTATTTCTTTAATAAAAATATCAGTCAAACATTCTACAAATTTGGATTGAAGTTTACAGTAAGATTGTATGTTTTTTTGTTACACGATTCATTTATTCGAAACAACACATAAATAAACAACCTCTCACATGGTAACACTAAGTAAAAAGAAAACCGAAAAGTTTTTTTTGATAAAATAATTAGGAAAGGAAAATTTTGATCTCAATCAATGTTCACGCACAGCCCTTCGTCAACTACAACCAATATGTGTGTTCAAGTACAGCCTTCGCGTCTGTTAGAAAGGCATGCATTATGGTATGAGTAATTAAAACGCACCCTATCATGAAATTGACGCTTCAATGCTCCATCAGATTTTGCACTCACCCAATCATCATTTGAGTAGCCTTGAACACCTGACGCAATCACACTAGCTGCAGCTTCGGCTCTTATTTTTTCGGATCCACCAGACCACAGTAAACAGCCAAAGTGGCCATCTTTAGTGGCACAAATAGCCGATTTAGATGCATGAACAAAATCATCCTTCTTCTTGCGATCCATGTTCAGTCTCACCTCGTTCAAAGCCATTACCCGGGCTTGGTTTTCTTGTGCGTATACCCAGTGGTTGTTCGGTTCGTGTCTGAATATGTATCTTTTGGAGAGGCCCATAGAACCAGCTTGCTCTTCGATCTCTTCAGCAGAAAAGTCCAGAATCCTCTTGGGGACATTCCCGGTTTCCCATAAGTCGGACATCATCCCCTCTAACTCAGATTCTTCGAACCGCTTGTGCAACGAAGCTGTGTTCCAAGTGTCGACCGCAAAGCCTGAAGCCAAACTGAAAAGTAACATGCTTGCTATAGCATCATTACTAGCCTTAGGGTCAACCTTGACATCATACTTGCTGTTGCAAAAAGTGTTTGGCATAATGTCGTCCCAGCTGTTTAACCAAGCAGGATGAGGCAAGTCTTGGAACTTTTCTTGCAAAGAGTAGTCATAGACACAAAAGCTGTTTGATTCCTGGTCGACTTCTGTGATGTTCAAAAGACTCACCAAATCTTCTTCCGAGGACTTTTTCGAGGCTCCTCCCGTAATGGGTGAAGCCAGCACCACTGCGAGGACCGTGAATTGAGTGAGAAACAAAGATGCTTTCATGTTTTGTTTTGTTGTTGATGATTTATGTTAAACATACGCCATTAAGCGGGAAGTGGTCGGCTTTTATAGATGATTCTTCAGTCCATGGTCGCCAACAATATTTGGAACATCTTTTCTCCATTGTTTGTTTACATAGCCTGGTGGATCGGTTCAAACTCCCCGTTGTATCACATTCAAGCGCATGAGAATTATTTATACAATAGCAAAGTGAATATCTGTTTCAAACATCCTGGGGGTTCTTTGACATGAGACATTTCGGCCCATATGACCTTGTTGTCTTATTGGCCCCCGCACATCAAACCCGTTTTCGGCCACGCTCTAGGTTGAAGATAAGCCCTGTAGCAGATGCAGTTGCAACGTTAGCTGCGAGTTTTGCACGGTGATTGTTGCAAACGGAGAAGTAGGATGCATATGGTGCATGTAAGCCCTAGTCGCATAACCCCAGCAAGGGTAGGATGTTTTGGTAAAGCGTATCTTTGATTCATGAATCATAATCCGGGGCCCCCTTCCACGAGAGTTATAGATAAGAAATATTTGTTGTTTTTATCGGAAGGTTGAAAGTTGAATAATACACAGTCCAGTGTATTTGGGGCTTGCAATTATTATTGAAGAGCTTTCGAAAACAGAAATAAAAATGATAATAAAAATAATAAAAAAGATCAAAAAAAGATCAAAAAAAGATCAAAAAAAACTTATGGAAATTAAGGAAATTCCCCCTCCCCCTCCCCAAGGTACATTCGTCATACGTGGAATTTGTAAGGAGTACTGAAGGGGTCAACACTGAAATCGATTTGTACAGAACAATCGGAAAGGCTCCAAAACAATGGTGAAGGAACACATTGTGGAACAAATATGGGGAAACCGATTTTGCTCGCGCTCGCCGCGCGCATGCGAATCTGCCCCGGGTAACCGGGTACCGTTGATGTCTAGTGTCATTTCATAAACATGCAAAACCCCACCAACGGGCTCGGTACATCACCTAGAAGAACAAATGAAACAATTGATTTCTTTCTTGAGGTTTCTAAGATGGCAACTTATCCTGAAATTGTATCTTAATGGGAAGGGGAATATTTTTATTTTATTTTTTGAGCAAGTTAAACAACTGCGTCTTTTGACATGTGCAGAGAAAAGTGGCAATTTTGAGTCGGAGTTGTGAAAGTCTGCCTATACTGTAAAAGAAAGAACCTTCAAATGGGGTTTAGACAATGTTTAAGTATAGAAAATGAATGGGGAAAGAAAAGCCGGCGTTTTCATTTCCTTACACTTTTTCAACAGAGACAACGAAAAAGTAATAGAAAAAAGACAACAAATGTAACCGTTGTGCATCTTCTCATAACGTTGGGCCATTTTATCTACACGTCTCCACAAAAAACCAATACCCTCGACATTGTCCTTTAGCTCCAACCCCACAAGAAAAAAACAAACAAACCACTTTCTAGAAACAAGGACACCTCTCTGACACTGTTGAATTGTTTTTTTATTTTTTTTTGTCTGTTTTTTTGTCTGTTTTTTTGTCTTTTGTGTTTTATTTTGTCTATATTTCTTTGGTTTTATTGCTCTTGGGCATACAGCTGAAACAAACTGCTCGCACCATCATGACCTTCGACGTTGAGCCCACCGGGCACTTAACATGGCTCGCACACTAATAACACCGACCGTGATTCTGTAATCAAAAAGACAAAATAAAAAGTAGAGTTGCAGGAACAAGTAAAAAAAGACAGCAAAGAACAAAGGAGAAAAAGGAATTCCCTGAGCGATTTCCTATTCTTTTGTTGACCCCTCTTTTGAAATTTCCGTCGACCGTTTTTCTTCCATCTGGATCTGCTTCATGGGCTTGACTCATGTAGTGGTGTACGGCATAAAGAAGCGCACTACGAGTCGCACAACCGGTACAAAATTTTCGAAGCTTCAACCACCGAAGTGAGTTTAATTACAACTGAGCTCATTTTTACTATCTCTATCGAGGAATAAAACTATCGACAGAACACACAGAAATGTCTGCGGAAGAAACAAAACAGATCAACGATCTTTCCCTTAAAGAAACAGAGGCTGCAGGTGCAGGTGCCCCGGCCCCAGCTGGTGACGTCATCTTGGGTGAAGATGGCCAGCCATTGTCGAAAAAGGCATTGAAGAAGTTGGAGAAAGAAAAGGAGAAGGCCCGTAAAAAGGCCGAGAGAGAGGCCCAGTTGGCCAAGGAGAAGGCCGAGAAGGAGGCCCAAGCAGCCAACGATCCAGCCAAGGAGAACTACGGCAAGTTGCCTTTGATCAATTCGTCCTCCAAAGACGGGCTCACCAGAGTCAACATCTCGTCATTATCTGCCGCCAACGACGGCCAGGAGGTGGTTTTCCGTGCTAGAGCTCACAACTCCAGACAACAAGGTGCCACCATGGCATTTTTGACCTTCAGACAACAACAACACTTGATTCAGGGTCTTATCAAGTCCAACGGTGAGTCTATCTCCAAACAGATGGTCAAATGGGCCGGCTCCATCAACTTGGAGTCCATTGTATTGGTTCACGGAGTTATCAGAAAGGTGGACGAGCCCATCAAGTCTGCCACCGTACAAGATGCGGAGATCCACGTGACCAAGATCTTCACCATCCAAGAAACTCCCGAGCAATTGCCAATGTTGATTGAGGATGCTTCCAGATCCGATGCTGACGCCGAGGCTGCTGGTTTACCGGTGGTCAACTTGGACACCCGTTTGGATGCCCGTGTTATTGACTTGAGAACACCCACGAACCAGGCTATTTTCAGAATCCAGCACGGAATCTCCGCTTTGTTCAGAGAGTTCTTGTCAAACAAGAAGTTCACTGAGATCCACACGCCAAAGATCCTTGGTGCCGCTTCCGAAGGAGGATCCAACGTTTTTGAGATCTCCTACTTCAAGAGATCGGCTTTCTTGGCCCAGTCTCCACAATTCTACAAACAGCAATTGATTGCCGCTGACTTTGAGAAGGTGTTTGAGATTGCCCCTGTTTTTAGAGCCGAGAACTCCAACACTCACCGTCATATGACTGAGTTCGTCGGTTTGGACTTGGAAATGGCATTTGAGGAGCATTACGACGAGGTCATGGAGGTTTTGCAAGACTTGTTTATCTTCATCTTCTCCGAATTGAAGACCAGATACGCCGATGAGATCGCCACCGTTAGAAAGCAATTCCCTGTCGAGGAGTTCAAGTTGCCTGCTGATGGTAAGATGGTCAGATTGCACTTCAAGGAAGGTATTGCCTTATTGAGAGAGGCCGGCAAGGACGTCGACGACTTTGAAGACTTGTCTACCGAAAACGAGAAGCTTTTAGGTAAGTTGGTCAGAGAAAAGTACGACACCGACTTCTACATCTTGGACAAGTTCCCATTGGCCATCAGACCGTTCTACACCATGCCATGTCCAGAGGACCCAAGATACTCTAACTCCTACGATTTCTTCATGAGAGGCGAGGAGATCTTGTCCGGAGCACAACGTATCCACGACCCTGAGTTGTTGAAGGAGAGAATGGCTGCCCATGGCGTCGACTACAGACAAGAGGGAATTAATGACTACGTTGACGCTTTCACCTACGGATGTGCTCCACATGCGGGTGGTGGTATTGGTTTGGAGAGAGTATTGATGTTCTACTTGGACTTGAAGAACATTCGTCGTGCTTCTCTCTTCCCAAGAGACCCAAGAAGATTGAGACCATAGGTTATACACCCATTAAGAATTTCCTAACACACACTCCGTATATAGATAAGTTTTATCAAGGATATCACAGACGTTTTTTTTTTTTTTTTTATCTTCTTCTTCCTTGGTTTGTAATCTATACTCCTAAAAACCTTTATTTTACTATACAAGAGAAGCGTGCGATGACATAACCCATCAATACTAACGAGCTCCGAGCAACATTGCAAATGACGAGATGAGAAGACGAAACATTTGGAACAGGGTATCTTAATGGTTTCTATCGGCAGTTCTTGGTTTGGCACGGAGAATGTTGTCGACCCTCAATAATACCTCAGCGGCCTCGGAAGCAGAAGACACCACAGCACGCTTCAACTTATAAGACTCGACTATACCCATGTCTCTCATATCAGCAACTCTGCCTTCGTTCAAGTCCAAACCAGAAGTGGTCATACCGTTGTAGATTGCAGAACGCAACTTGGCCACCAACTCACTGGAGTCAAAACCAGCGTTGTCGGCCAAGATCGTAGGCAATGCTCTCAAAGCCCTACCAAAAGCCTCAATGGCAAGCGACTTCTTGCCTGTCTCGTTGGCAGCGGCCTGGTCCACGGCCTTGGACATGACCATTTCCGAACACCCTCCCCCCAACACGGTTCTGGTTTCTCTGGTTGTCTGCGACAACACAGATAAAGCGTCATGCAAGGATCTCTCGGCCTCATCCAAACCTTGCTCGGTGGCACCTCTCAAGACAATGGTACATGCCTCACCAGCAGCAACCCCCGAGAACTTCAAGAAGGTATCTTCACCAATGAGGATTTCCTCAATAGATTCACAAGAACCCAAACGAACCTTGTCTGGGTTGTCGAAGGTGGACGCCACCTCCGCGCCAGTGACGAGGGCCAAGCGCTCAACACCGTCGAAGTCCGCATGCTCGATGGAGTTGATTTTTGCGTCGCTGAAAAGTTGCTCGGGATAGTCGTAAATGAGTTGCCTGTTGATGAAAACGTTGATGCCAAACTTCTTGATCTTGTCGATCTTGGCCTTCATCTTCAACTTCTCAGCCTTTTCCAAGTCGGCCAACTTGGACGTCGAGTCCACCTTGAATTTTGCGCCGAAGATCTTTACCTTATCGGTATCTAAGGAAGTGTTAGCCACTAAGATTTTGGCGTTTGTGATTTTTTTGGGCTGGTTGATACCGAACTTCTTTTCCAAAATAAATCCTTCGTCCAAGTACGAGTCGGACATCTTTCCGCCCGCCTTCTTGATGATCTGGATATTGTTCAAGTTGGTGGAGCCCTTCAAGCGCAACACGGCATCCACAGCCAATTCGGAAAACTGTTCCTTATCCTGCGATAAAATCTTCGACGAGAGGGTGGTCTTGGCAATATTGATCAAATCTGCACGGAACTTGGCCGAGTCCGAAGCGTTATCCACGGCCACACGATCCAACGCCTCCACGGCAGTGTCACGCGCAAGACGGTACCCTTCGATGATGGTTTGTGGGTGGATTTTCTTGTCGACCAACTTTTCAGCCTCTCTTAAAAGCTCTGCTCCAAGCACCGTAACCGAGGTGGTTCCATCTCCAACCTCATCATCCTGAACCTTGGCAATGTTGACCAAGACCTTGGCAGCAGGGTTATCGAGCGGAATTGCTTTAAGGATAGTGGCTCCGTCATTAGTTACGAGAGATCTGTCTGGATCCGTACTGGACTGTAAGAGCTTGTCCATACCCTTAGGGCCCAAGGTGGTTTTGACCAAATCGCCCACGGCAATGGCGCCTACAAACGCCGACATCCGTGCATTCTCTGCACGCTCCTCAGTGGCCTGGTCGCCAAAGATATTCACCGACATTCTTGTATTTTTGGTGTGTTGTATGGTTGTTTGTGGGTCTAAGGTAGGTTTTTGGGATACCTACTGCTCACTCTGGGACGCTGAGCGTGTCGCAGCGTGCGTAGTTAGTAGAAAGCACAGGGCGAAAAAAATCTGGTTCCGGTGCACGCACGACATCATTCTTTGTTGGAGACAAAAAACTGTACGGCACAGCTATGCCTCTACTTATCATGGTGGTGATGGCGTCGAATTGGAAACCTAGGTGATGGTGGTTTTGGGGGTAAAGTTATAATGAGGAAATGTGACGGAATAGTCCCTCAGACATACCCAGCCGTTGATGATGCTGGTGGAGTATTGTCTGAGCGTGGATGGTGAGAATTACCTGTGTGGAGATGTCTGCTTGGATTGTGACCCAGATTCCTACCTAAGCCTGTCTCGATCTGCCTAGAAACAACGCATAACTTCACTGATCAAGAAATTATAATCATGAAAATGCCAAGTTAATGGTTTGTACCTAGTTAAAAATTTAAATAAGGTTAATCTGGTTCTCTCGCCCTCACACGAATTAAAAACTGGTCATTTCTAAATGTGCACCACCACATCTACATTCAACCCATTGGCCAATACGCTGCTCAGTCAATTGAGAGATCCGTAACATAGTTTCTAATGTAAACCGATTTTAAAAGCTGTAAAATCATACGGAAAACGTGATTGTACGACCTTTGGAAGCCTATAGAAAACAAAAGAAAGAAAAAAAATACTTCAATTCATCATCACGTTGTATACTACACAAAAGTCTTTGGTCTGAAGTTGCGCCCTTGAGTGGTTCGCTCTCCATTGCCGAAGTGACGAAGTGTAAAATTTGCGGCCGCACCTGTCGATTCTCGTTTCTTCACGAGATTGTGTACCCGAAGAAATTTGTAGTCACACATTTCAAAATCCAGAAAAAAAAAGTGTCTTGTTTACGGGTACAAATTTTTTCTTATACGATGTTTCGGGGAACTTGCCGAAGATTCTGCTCTTCGAACATTTCGTGGATAATTTTCTCTTTCGATTTGTTTAAAAAAATAGGAGTCCGACCATCGTTAGGTTTAGTTGGAAGCCAGGTTTATCAAAAACATTAATTAAAGAGGTCACCTTTTTAGAGAGCGGTCACTTAAAAAAAAATAGACTTTCACCATAACAATATTCATAAAGACGTGGTTGTTAATACCGATTTTTAATTAGGACGGAAATAGCGGAGGAGCACTTCGCACGAACATCGCACGAACATGGACCAGCCATCATGGTCTGGTGCCCCTCCTACTTTGAACTGGGTGCAATACACAATCCCCAAAATGGGTATAGCCAAAAGCCTTCTAATTGCATTTGAAAAGTGACAAAAAATACATTTCCTTGAAGAAATATAAAAAAAACTCTTCATTTTACGACAAAACGCCCGGGCCCAAACTAATGACCGAGGCCGGTGCACGGGTGTATTGCACGAGATCATGTTGCTTTATACTTGAGTAATTAGGAACATCTCAATAACATCAAGTTATATCAAGTTATATCAAGTATGAAAACTACCATAATGGTCTCTTTATGTAGTGTGTTTTTGGTAGATGTTATGAAGCATCATGGTGCTGTGAAAAAATAAAATAAAATAAAATAAAATAAAAAACAAACAAACTTACCCATTAATTATGGGGGTACCAGCTAAGTCTTGTGATCACCGGAAACCCCGGCACTTTTGAGCTTGCGCAGTTTCTCGGGTTTTTTGCCAGCAATGTACCACCGGTAGAGTATAAACAGCTGCTAGTGACCTCACGCAATGCTCCGTTGGACCAGAAGATTCTCATTTACCCCACTCAAAGACCCCCGATTTGCTTTCACATCCTCAAGCGTATGTCCTACCAAGGAGAGTTCACTGAAATTATGATGTCGTGGTATAATGGTAAAAACCGGGACTGTCCTGCTGATTTCTAACAGAAATTAGCAGGGATATTTTTTACAGCAACGAAAAATTTGAAAGATAATTGAAATTGCCATTCACCCAATACAGTACCTTCAGTTTTACTAGTTGAAAAGGCTCAATTTTTACATCTTTGGTACATTCTCACCACTATACCACGAGAGCCGATGCCTATAGATGATCCCGGGTATATGATGAATCGAGTTTCCTCGACCCTAGTCATTGTATGTAATTTAAAGTCATTTCAATTGTTGGACCTGTAATTCGTTCTGTTTTTGTTCTGTTCTGTTTTTATTCTGTTCTGTTCATGAGGAACTACCTTTTTCGTGACACTAATTTGTGAAGCTGTTTGTTGGAGTAGGGCCAGGCTGTTTTTGGTGGGCCAGGCTCTTCTGCCCGGGCGATCTTTCAGAACTGCCATGAGAAATGGAATTTCCGCCACACCACTTCATTTACTAGTAGAACTAATTTCTTCACAACCACTTGCCACTGTTCGATTATTTCCGAAATCACCGTCTTTAACAGAATAGAGCTCATGATACACCTCATGTCTTCACTAGAGGCTCCGGACGGTCACGTGCCCTTCACCAAATTCCAGTGTGCACTGTGCACTGTGCGCGCCGCGACAATGTCTGTTCGGTCACTGTCAAGGCAAAAAAAATAACCGTGTGCATCGCCGTGTGCATCTTCTTCATAATTGTAAAGCGAAGTCTTTAGTAAGCCATTGAAAATCCACACAACAGCTTTCCTGGTACAAAACCCCTCGCTTTTCGAATAAAAGCGACCAAGAAACACTGTATTTGACGAGGCGCCCGTTTTTTTCATCCCCCAAAAACCACTTCTTTTCATCATTTCTGCCATGGTTTATGACCCAGAAGGCCCCGTGGCCAAACAGCTTGTACCTCTTCTAGTCAATGAGTTGACGAACACTTTTAGCATTCCCGATGATGCCAAGGATACTGCTGACTACATCAACATGTTGATTGGACAGAACCGGTCTGCGGCCGAGATCTGTGCCGATGTCAAGGACGTGGTGAGCATCCCCATCGATGAGGCCTTCATGCAAAGGGTTTTCACCGAGATCTCCCGCTTAGAACAGGTCCAAAACCAAGCACATATGGCTCCCCAACCGCCACAGCCCCCACAACCTCCGCAGCCACAACAGCCACAACACTCCGACTTCCAGCTGCAACAGTCGGATTTTCAGCCACCTCAAGTGCCTCAACAACAAGGAGCAGCATCCCAGCCTCAGCCTCCGGCCCCACCGGCAGTTTTCCCACCACAAATGCCAATGAATCCGTTCCAGAACATGCCGCAGATGCTGAATCCCTTCCCAACGGGACCAGGCTCGGCGGCTAACCCATTTGCCATGCCTCTGGCGCCACCCATGTTCCCCACAGGACCACAGGGCCAAACTAGCAAAGCATCCTACGACAAGAAAGATAACCACGTGAACTTCAGTAAACTGGCCACGGATTTCAAGAGAAATGGTGGAGTAGGAAAAACTTCGGGTGTTGGTAAGACCGGAGGTATCGGCAAGGCCAGCGGAATCTCCAAAGGCGGTCGCGTCCCTGGTAAAAGCACCGGTGTAAGCAAGGATTATGTTAGCACCAACGGTAAACCCCAGAAGAAGAGTTTCGGCATGCAAAACGCCGCAAACTTACAGAAAGCATTGTCTTTGGCATCGGAAGACTCAGTAAACATGCAGCCGTTTACGCCAAGACCTCCCAAGGGCAGATGTCCCGATTTCCCCTACTGTAAAAATAAGGAATGCACTTTGGCACATCCAACCAAGAAATGCTTTGCCTATCCCAACTGTCCAAACCCACCAGGTACATGTGATTATTTGCATCCTTCCGAAGACGGTGCGTTGATGCAAGAGTTGGAGAAGACGAAGCAGCAGTTCTTGGACCGTAAGAACCAGAAGTTCGCTGCGCCTCAGGTCACCTTGTGTAAGTACGGTATCCTCTGTTCCAAGGAATTGTGTCCGTTCGGACACCCAACGCCTGCCAATAAGGACGCCAAGGTCATCATTCAGAAATGGTGTAGAGACAACAAAAATTGCCAGAACCCAGCCTGTGAACTCGCTCACTCGTCGCCAAACTACCAGGCTCCTGCGCCCACTGCGCCACCAAAGCCAGTTGTACCCAAATATGCATCCCAGCCTGCTTACAACAAGTATACGGCTCAACGTACGCCGACTTCTTTGGAGCAGTGTAAGTTTGGCTTATATTGTACCAACCAATTGTGCCCCAAGAGACATGCCACCTCCGCGGTGCCGTGTCGTGCTGGTTACAACTGTACGCGTATGGATTGTACATTCCACCACCCGATTGACGAAGATTGTCGTTTTGGCAATGAGTGCAAGAATAGCCCATGCTTCTTCAAACACCCAGATAGCAGGGAGAAGGCTCTTTTCAATAACCACCACCCTCAAAGTGGTGGTCAAATGACCATGGAGCGTCCTTTCGCAGTGGCCGAAGATCAAGTCATGGAGCAGGCCACCCAGATCTAATGCTGATACTTGTTTATGTATATTAGAACAAAAAAAAAAAAAAAAAAAAAAAAAAAAAAAAAAAAAAAAAAAAAAAAAAGATATATCTCTTCGAAAAAAAAAAGAACGAAGGGGAAAAGAACAGAAAGAGAAAAGAACAAACATCTAGAACAAACATAACCCTAAGCCGGTAACGAAGACCCAAAGAACAAAAACAAAAAGAAAAAAACGATCCGGCTGAAAAGACACTCTTCCTTAGGTGAAGACATGTCTTGCATTGCATTTACTTTTCACGACCTACATCATGCCATGATTAACGACTTAACGACACATCTCATCTTCAAAAAATGATTATCTGTAAAATTGTTAGCAAGTATGGTCAGTGCTGCGACCAAAACACTTAGTTGTTGTATAATAGATTGATATTTTGCTTCTGAAGAACGTATCAATTTTGTCGTTAAAGTTACACTAAGAATCTGGTGCTATTTGCTCGGAATTAAAGAAAAGATATACATCATCATAGTTGTAATGATGAAAATGTTCATGATTGATCGAACACTTTATAGATTTGAAAATAAAAAAAAAAAAAAAAAATAAGATGTTACAAGAATGTATTAGATATTAACACAAAGATACGGGCTAAACGCTTAGTATCTTCTCTTGGCAGCCTTGGCCTCCTCGGCGTAGGTGTCCAATGGGGAAGCACCCAATGGCTTGACGTCCCACAAGTTAGGGGTCAAGAAACCGTAAGTGTTACCGATGGCAATGAAGGCAGCCTTCAAAGTGTTCTCGGTAGTTCTGGTAGAACCGGAAGAAGAAGTGTAGACATCCTCAACACCAGCCAATTGCATCAACTTCTTGACAACAGGAGAAGCAATGATACCCTTACCTCTGGCAGCTGGGATCAATCTAACAGCAACGGAACCACACTTACCAGTGACCTTACATGGCAAAGAGTGAGGTTGACCCAAGTTGGAACCCCAGTAACCTCTTCTGATTGGGATGATGGACAACTTGGCGATGATGATAGCAGCCTTGATGGCAGAGGCGACCTCCTTGGCGGTCTTGATACCCAAACCAACGTGACCGTTAGAGTCACCAATGATGACAACAGCCTTCATTCTGGTTCTTTGACCGGCTCTGGTTTGCTTCTGGACAGATCTGATCTTCATGACCTCATCCTTCAACTCTGGGAGCAAAGCGTCGATGATTTGGTACTCCTTGACTGGCAAAGAGTGCAAGTAGATCTCCTCCATGGAAGAAATCTTACCGGCGGCCACCAATCTACCGAGCTTGGTGACTGGGGTCCATCCCTTCTCCTCATCTCTTCTGCCACCTCTTCTTGGGCCTCTTGGCTTTCTGCCAAATTCTCTCTTTGGAGCACCTTGAGCGCCTTGGGCGGCTGGGGCTGGGGCTTGAGCTGGGGAAGACATATTTATCGGAATGTTACGTGGAAAGCCGGGGGGTTGGTTTTCGATCGATAAATCTGAAGAATCAAAAGAGAAAATTTACCAAGTTTTTCGCTCCTTCACTTACTTTTTTTTCTCGCATCAAATTCCAGACACCCGTACATTCCAGTGCGCTAGGGCTTTAACCCTAAAGGCCACGCCACGCCACGCCAACCTCTTCCGCACTGGTGGTCAGTTTGGAAGGAGCGCGGATGAAGTCGGGAGCACAAAAAAAAGTCTTATATGCCATCTAAAAACTGACCATACGCCCCACACCGGAGGAGCAATCTCGGGGATGTTGCAGGCTCATCTGGATGCGGCACAGCGGGTGGGGTGGGGCGGACGCTCGCAATCGAAGAAAACCAGGTCCTTCTGTGCAAAGCTCATGTTTTGCCATGAACTGCCGCCAAAGTCGATTTCGATGTCCACTTCAATTTACAATCACAATCACAAAAGAACAAACCTCAACTTTTTAAGAATGACTTTTTGTAGAAGACTTGTGATCAGATAGCCGCCGTCAAACCAGTCTGTCATTTATTATTGCCTTTTAGTTTTTTTTTATTCTTGTTTTCTTTGTGAAGTTAAATCCCGATCTGATGTCACTAATACCTGATTAAGATTTAGAGCGGGTGGTTGCTGATATTTTTGCTAGTGGCCAAAAAACTCGAGGAAAAGTGACAGTATTGTTGACCGGAAATAGCATGGACGTTGTCAGAAAATTGGAAATAACGTTGATTGTGCTCAGAAAAGAAAAAAAAAAGGTTCTTGTATCATGGTGTGGTGTCTTTCTTAGAAAGAAGGATTGGTGTTGAACTGCCCCGAGAACACACGATATTGCAGCCGCTTGCGAAGCCGGGGGGTCCGGGTCAATAGCAATGTTCGGCAGCCGTTATTATACTTTGTCACGAGGTCTCGGCTGGAACACACGCAGCAAACCGTGGTGATGGACTGTATGCCGGACAGCAAAGCAGGAATCTGGGGGCGTGAGTGAGTAGGGTAGGGGAGCTTGCTAAAGACGCACGCTCACCTTCGACATAACTTCTAGTATTAGTTTGGAAAGTCAAAAACCACATTTCTCATTCTTTTTTTTTTTTTTCTTCATCGATTCAAAAGAGAAGGCTAAAGAACATATAAAGAAAACTATTCATTCTCGCAAAATCAACCATGTCATACGCCGAAGCCGCCGCATCCTCTGGACCAGCCAAGGTCGAGAAAATCCCTGAGCCAGCCAAGCTCGAGCAAACAACCGAGCCCCATGGATCTGTAGAGACTTTGGATGGCGAGGAGTTCGAGAAGAAACGTAAGGAAGCCGCCAAGGAGGTCGAGAAACTTGCCTCTAAGGCTGCCAAGGCTAGCAAGGAGCAAGCCGAGGTCATCAAGAAGGAATTCGACGAGGTTGAGAAGGAGTCTGCTCCATACATCGAGAAGGCTTTGAACTTCATCAAGGAAAAGTATGATTTCGTGAGCTCTGCCATTGCATCTAAACTCAACTCCGAATCTGTGTCTAACAGTGTCGCCGAGCTTCAGAATCCTGTGGTTTTGTCGCAACTCGCGTTGATTGCGGGTGGTGCTACTGCCGGTTGGTTTGTGTACGCTGAGCGTGCTCACATCAGATCAGAAAACAAGTATGTTGTCGCCATCCACGCCGGTATTGTCACTGCTTTGGTCTTGGGTGATGTTTACGTGTTCCAAAAGTTGTACCCTAAGTACAAGAAGAACTAAGCGCCGTTCAGATTCCCGAGGGTTTGAGAATACAATTTTCAATAATCCGTACAATACATAAGAATATGAAACTCAGTTTCAAGAATCCGTCCAAAATGATCCAGTGACTCGTCTTTTGTGTCGTTGTTGTAGATTCTGCGCCTATGACAGATGTTGTAGACTTACGCCTAGTATAGATATTCTAGATAACGTGGCTATGAAAGATATCGTAGAATTTGTCGCCATCATTTTAGCAAGGCCTTTTGGCTGGTAATAAAAATGTAGAATTCGAGAATATCATAGGAATTGAACATATTGTGGCAATATGGGTCATCGTGGCTAATGTAACTCATGTTGAGAATTGAGACTTGGAAAATACGCATGACAGGGAGACTTTGGTCGCGGCGAATTTTTTTTTTTTTCTTTTTTTTTTTTTTAATTTACCAATACTTCATCCTCGAAACTTAAACTCAATTGTATTCTGGTTTCTGGTATAACTTGATTTCATGGACTGTTGGCTTCGAGAACATTTCTGACTGCCCATAAGAAGAAGATTTCCCTTCGTGTAGTAAGAACATTCTAAGCCTGGAAACTAAGTTACCGTATCTTTGCGAGTTGATTGAAGGTCGAATAAAGTTGAAAATCAGTTTTATAGCCAAGTATGTCTTTATTAGTTTCGTTCTTTTTTTTTTTTTTTTTTTTTTTGGTTGTTCCAGAATAGTTTCTTGGTCTTCTTTATCCATAGTTTCAATCCTTATCTTTAAAATAGTAAGTCACGTAATATCTTGGCCACTGCAATGCAATGGTAGGCATAAATTGCATGTTGAAACCACGGAAGAATTAACAATAAAGGATGACAGTATATCTCCGGTTCGGAGAAATGGAAGAAGGCTTTTGAAAACCCACCAGCATAATAATAAAGAATCATTTCACTGGAGTAAATGCGTCCATTGGCCTGGGGCTATTGCTTCAGAAGCTAATGCCGTTTCTGCATCACGAATGTGGCTGAGACCCCTCTCGAGAGAACGTTAACTGCAAGCGAGTTTTGCACCGGACATTATAATCAACTAAGAAAATATTGAGCACAAGGGCATGATTTGTTTTTATTTTTCTTGGTTGCGGTTGTTTTTGCCGAAAAATCCTTAACTTTTCCTCAACGAAATGCGGGCAACCCAACTTCAGAGTCAGCAAACACGCCGTTTCTACTTCTATTGTTCTCATGGCAGAGGCAAATCTTCACGAAAGTACGGACGAGAAGGCGATTTTTGCGGTACAATGACGGAAAGGAAAATGCCTTCCACTCTCAAAGTCACTTTGTAAAAAGTTCATTCGATTTGGAGCGGACTTTGCATGCCATTGTTGTTTCTTTTCTTTTCTTTTCCTTTCCTTTCTTTTCTATTTTGGTTATGATGATTCTTTTGCCTTTTTGCCTCCCGGCCTCAAAAAAAAAAAGAAAAAATGAGAAACTAATTTTCAAACCATTGAGCATCCATGGCCCTTTGCCTTCTGGACCCTACTTCACCCCGCATATTGTTCGCCGATGGCAGTGGTTCAAAAATAGATTGACCAATAAAACATGAAAAACGATCGGTTCTCACCTGGGCTGTACGCCCTGTTTCACTACAAATGAAAACATTCCTCTTCGATCGTGCACACACCATAGCCCACTTTGATAGATTCGGAAAAAAGTCAGACGGACAAGTGGCTTTTCATCTATTGTCCTCCTTCGTCTCAAGAATACCTGCGGCAAAAAACAAGACAAAAAACACACAAAAAAAAAAACAAAACAACTTTTGCGCGTACCCAAACAGAGCCCCAAGTACGAAACGTAACCAGAAGAACTAACCCAAAACACAGTTTTGGCCAGACTTAAATTTGAGTCTTTCTTTTTTTTTATTTTTATTTTTATTTTTTGCTTTGGGCTGTGGTTACCAGGCTTTCAATATATTGCTAAAGGCCAAGGTCGGGGTCTCTATGGTGCATGCGGGGCGTGAGTGGACTGCGGCTCCCTGTAGGCCAAGCTGCAGCAGCCCAGTATCACAGCTTAAACACAAAAGCACGCACGCCGATATGCAGTTAAATCTTACAAACTTTAAGCGCTTTGCATCTCAGCGCGCAAAGTGTGCATCCAGTTAAGAATTTAAAAAAAATACTCTGAGTTGTATGCATAATTCGTTTTTATTCAGTGCTAGGGGTGCGTAAAGAGGCACATGGTCTTGCAGAACATGGAGTTTCTCGAAGGTGGGGGGACTAATTTATAAGGTGGTATCTGCCAGATAATCGGGTCACTTCCTCCCCAAAAAAATAGTTTTCTTTCTTCCTATTTTTTGTCAATCTCAAAGCTGACATTTGTTGAACGACATCTACAATAGCGACTTACCAAATTTAGGTGGCTTACCGGCTTTAGGTGATTTACCGACTTCAGGTGACTGCATTGCGGCCAAACATTTGAATCAGTTTTGAGGTGGTGATTGTTTGAAACGAAAAGTTTCTGGCAGAATATTCGGAGTATTACATCTCATCACAATGGACTACTCTCATGAGCTACTAGCTTTGTTCAACCCAACGCAATTTCAACAATCAAACAACCCAGACTGGTTGCAGTCTGGGTCTAACCTACCGATAGTGGCAGATCTGGAAGGCGGGGAGAACTATGAAGGGAATGGTTATTATTACTCGAATAAATGCCTAGTGGGATATCCTTCCAGTGACAGCTTGATCAATTGCATCAACATCAACCGCCATCCTGTCAATTTTCATGCCCCAGCTCAAAGCGACAACGTGAGCCCTAGTTTGACCACCCCTTTAACCTATTCTCAGCAGCAAGCACAATTGTTGATTTCTGTGGATGATCCATGTCTTCCTAATCACCAATACGTGATGGAATCTGAAAGAAAGTCTAATCCGCACCAGCAACACTATCCCGAGTCGGAAATTCAAATCACGGCTCTGATCACTCAGAGGAGCCTGCCTCTTGAGGTATATCAGACTAGTAATACGAAAAGACAACATTTATCCAAACCTCAAAGTACTTCCCCGCTGTCCAGTACCAGAAGAAGTAGCCTGATTACCAATGGCTCCATAGTGGATCACTTTTCCAACTACACCACATCTTCTCCTTCCAAGCCCTGGGCTAGTTTGGAGAAATCTCCAAGAAGAAAAATTCAGTGTTTCTCCAGTCTGTACTTAGACCAATATGAAGGGCCCAAGTACCGCAATCCTGGTCCCAAAAAATATGAACTTGTGCGGGGCATTGCTAGCAGCTCAGTCACACGTCCTCCATATCTGGGCCAAAGCTCCAACATGGAATATATTCCAGTGACTTTGGAAGTTCTTGGTGCCCTGGTGGAAGAGATAAATAGAAAACCTTGGTCTTACGAGGAAAGACAGGATGGAAGAAGAATCATCCGTATGGAGCGTAGACAAAGTGGGCATGTGGTCACTGCAACTTTTCTGGTGGTTGGACTGGCCCTAGAGCATCCCGTACCAGAAGAGGCTCCTCCGGGTGTTGGAGTAGTGGAGGTATCTTGCCTCAATTATGTTCTGAATGAAGACGATGATTTTGGGATAAGATACAGCATCACATCAGTGGAAGTTGTAAATATCATTGAAGCCATTATAGCTCTGACAACGATGAGTCTGGGATTACTTAGAAAGGAAAAGGGCCGTATCAGACTGAACTTGATGCCCTTTTGGCTGAAGAAACCACTTTCACTGAAGAAAAGCGCTACGTGTGATACAAATGATTCCAGAACTGATTTCGCTCGACGGATTATGAGGTACGAGATTCGGAAACCAAGAGGGTTCGACAAAGATGTGAGGATATTATCTTGGGAGAAATTAGTTCCAGCATTGCACAGGGCTTTGCAATGCTATTACGCGGAAGTTCCCAAAGACGACTTGATTGATTATGGCTCAGGAGAAAAGGGATTTTCTTTTGATAAACTGTGTTAGCAGTACTGCTTTTCTTTTTTAGTTTTTCCCTTCTTTATTATTATTTTTTTTTTTCTGATGTTCAATGAGTGTGAACTTCACTATCATTTTCGTGATATAATAAATACTTTTTTTTTTTTTTTCATCCACCGAAGGCTAATTCGATATCACTTTGATGAATAATATAAGAGGGCAGAAAAGAGGAAGTAACCCGATAGAAACCATATAATAACCAATTTCACCAAAAATTGGAATTTTACTCGATGTTGAAATTATATGAGAGAATACTCCAATCCTGGTATAATTATATTTTTCCGTTTGAAATAATATTATTCGGACTCTAAATTTTCAAGGATTAATTAAAGTATCATGTACTGTGGAAGCTTCTCAAGATTCCCGATTAGCGTCCGTGGCTTAGTAAACAGCGGCACTTGCAGAAAGTGCGTTCTTGCGTGTGGGGATCATTGATTGGTTTCTTTTTTTCTCCTTCGATTTAGTATATCGTGCTTAAAAAATTTGCTCATAGAAGGTCACACTTTGTATTCTCATAGGCAAACACGCAAGATAACTTTCTGGAATCTGAATTAAAGCTCAAAAATCAAAGAGAAATCTTTATCAGAATGAGCTTCAAACAAATAAATGCTGTGGTCTCCAACCCCGGGTCTCACTTTCTTATTTTTCTCTCCCTTGTTTTCAGTCACGCTAGTCGTTGTAAAAGCATTTATGTGGTACATTGGAGGCAAAGTTTCCGCTTCAGTGTCGACGGCTTTTGGCCGTTTGGGTGCGTTGATTGTTGACGCATGGTTGGGCACCCCACCCACAAAAATAAACAAGGTAAAGTTCTCAAAGGAAAATCAAAGGGGCAAAGAGGCAAAAACCACCGGTAGTAAGATTGAAATACCCTGTTGGAATGTACAACATTCCCTTCGACCTGTGTCCAACATTTGAATTTGTGGAACACATATTGCGAGAGAAGCCCTGAGATCATAATTGCGTGCTCCATTTGCTTTGCAGTGGGGAAATTCACAGAAAATGGAAGGAGTTTAACCCCAATTATTTAGCCCTAGTACCTTTACTTTTATGGGAGGTATGCTGGTCGGAGATCACCGTGCAGAAGCAACCATTACATGACAATGAGCATTGCTCGGCTACCGATCGCCTTAACCCCACAAAAAAATAATAATGAGAAAATGAAGGCAAAAGAGAATGAGAGAAACAGAAGTGACCGGAAGAGCTAGAAGCAAGAGCTGGGGATTATTGTGACGGAATCATTTTGCTCTGTGCCATTTGGCACCCACAACAGATTTTGGGGCGAATCTGAACATGACCCGTGGCACTATCATGAATGCATCAATGACCAACCCAAATGTTTTGAAAAGCTCCGTAAAAGTACCATACCTTGCCCGTCTGGGACCCTTTGATCCTCATTTTTCGGCCTGGGCGGCTAAGTCATTCGTCTCAATTGCTATGTTACTTAATTAGGTAGTTTCTTCTCCCAAATATGGGAAGAAATCGAAGCAAGCGTCATCCACATCAAGAGCAAAAACTACCTTGCAGCATTCTAGGAGGTAGCACAGGAGTAAGCCCCAGACAATTTTCCTCTGCGGATCACCTATATGCCAGACGAGATATCTCCGCTCCCCCTCCTTGTGCTGAATGCAGGAAAATCGCGCGGACTCAGAAAACCACCACATGAAAATCAAAAAAAGGAAAAGAAAAGTTCCCATAAGGGGTTGGTGACATCACCCTCGTAGACGCGGAAAAGGGGACATGTTCATCTTGCCCAGTGGACTCGGATCTCTCCCGCACAAATCAACTTTTTCAACATACGCCATCGATTGGACTTAAGACCTTTCAAACTCAAATGAGAAAACTGAGCTAGAGTAGTTAGATCACATTCTTTGCTGGAATATTTTGGTTTTTACCAGATCGTTAAAGAGGTATACGTGGTGATTTGTTTTTGTAATTTTTTTTTTCACGTCTTCAAGAAAACAAAAGTGGACTCATACGGAATACTGCATCTAGTCGGGTACGGACCCGCGCTAGTGAGGTGCCTTAATGCCATGAGCGATTAACACTCAGAATATAGAGCAATGCTTGGAATAACTCATAAAAGCAAAAATAAAAAAAGAAAGAAAAGAAACTTTCTAGCTCTTTAAATTGAATTACCTTTTGTTGTAATATTATTCAAGGTCATTATTGGCATTTGTTTTGAAACCAAATCTACCTCTTGAAAGTAAAATGCAGCACCGCCTATTTGCCGGACTTTCGCGTATCCGTCCCCTACTGCTGTGCGCGGCCACTGATGTATTCGTCAAAGACGAGATACATCTTAAGCCCCGTGCCTGGACGATGCAACTATATATAAATTTTTGCCCATTTGGGCCGAATCTTACTCAAAAGAAAAAAAAATTCTTTTGATATGTGTCGCTTCTCTCTTCATTCCCACCTTTTCTTTCTTACTAATCCCTCCATCAGATATTTTTGATTTAAAATCGCCATACGCCCGCCGCGTTTTCACCCTTTCGCGTCCAACCTTTTACTCCGACTCTCCTGTTCTCTCAATTAGGCTCGATTTGTCTCAATTTGTCTTCGTCTTGATCTACCTTAAACTCTTATAGGAACCGCTTTTGCCATTTTGAATTTCCAACGATCTCCTACTTCTTATATCAGTGGTACCTATTTCCATCCGTTTTCCAAGGTTTGATTTTGTTGTCGCACCAGGTTTTTTTTTTTGTTGAAAAGTCTCAGGGTCCAGTCGAAACCGCCCTAGACCACTGAAATCAAATTCCATCCCAAATATTAGAACCGTGTTCACTTTCAATTCTTATACATTAGCCCTTTACATATCCAGCTGATCTTTCTTCACACTACCGCCGCCCCGATGAATATTCTATCCATATCGCCTTCTGTTCAATCGATGCAGCTGTCGGACCAGATTCTGATGAACTCTGCTGTGTCGGCGCGTAAACCTAGCCGTTTATCTGGAATTTTGCCAAGACGGGGCCAGTTTGCTCCTCCAAAATCACTCCCGCTGATTTCCCAGGGTATGGAGGGCAACACATTGACTCGGGTGAACTCGAATCAGTCGACCCAATCCACAAAGACAAACTTTTCCGGCTATTTTGGCAACTATAGGCTTAGCCGGGTGGAAAGCCACTCATCAGCAGAGACCGATTTCGCATGTCCATCCAAATATAGAGTTTCGTTAAACCTCCTGGCAAAGGAGATCTCGCTTTTGCGGTACATGTGGAATAAGATGCTCAGTGAGGAGTCCACCACAGACGAGTCTACATCCACGGCATTGCCAATTCCTGGGTCATTATGGGCCCAGTCGGAAAAACCGCTTCCTTCAGTGGGCTCTTCAAGAAAAGCATTTGGGGCGTCGTCCACATTCTGCTCCCAATTGTACCTGAACTTGCTAACAATGGACCCGGAACTCGAGACGGCGTTCCCTTCACTTCAGCACCAGGCAGTGTCGATGGCTGGGGTTCTTACGCTTGCGGTGAACTCCTTGGAGAACTTGGCCTATCTCGATGACTACCTTGTCGAGTTGGGCAACCGTCATTCGCGGATCTTGGGCATTGAGTCTGCGCAGTTTGAATTGATGGGGGAAGCGTTCATCAAAACTTTTCACGACCGGTTCGGTACCAGGTTCACCCACGAGTTGCAGTTGCTCTGGATCAAATTCTACATGTACTTGGCCAATTCCATGCTCCAGTTTGGCCTAGATCCTGTGATGAAGATTCCTGGCACAGAAGACCGGTTTGATTCCATTTCGATTTCTACTGCGCTGCTCTACTCCAGCGAATCAGAAAATGAAATAGAAACGGAGACAGAGGTCATATCGATGGAAAACTCGGTGCGGAGACCATCCACCGGTACGGACTTATCGTCTTTGGTTTCGGGGGCTGTGAAACCTCGTTCCGCACAAGGCTCGAGACAAGGAAGTGGAGGATCGTCCTCTCACTCCAGTGTTTTGGCGCTGGTTCCGCAGCCAGTCTCTCTGACTGTCTCACAAACCACAGCACAAACAACATCACAAACAACATCACACGCACAAATTTCGCAGCCAGGCCGCAAGAAAAAAGATAAAGCTAAATTGAGCCGTACCAATGGCGAGTGTACGATCATGTAAGTAGAACTTTTCAGCTTCTTCCATCTTAGTCTATTCTGGGACAAAAAGGAGCTCAAAAAAAAAAATAGAAAAAGAAAGAAAAAAAAGCAGAAAAATCGCAAAAGTCAAACCTAAATAATAATATTATAAGTTTAATCACATTTATCGGATGCTATTATGCTCACATTAGATACACACAGAGTCGGGCCGAGCCAACAAGTCTCTGGCTCTTGGAAGGGTTTCTTGGATTTGGGGCTGGCGGCCGCGGACCCGCGAACTACCGAATTGGGAAAAATACACCCGGACCCAGCACTGGACGCGACGCGTCCCATTTGTCTGGAACAGGAAGGTCTCCGCAGGCACGCGGACCAAGTGCAGAAATATGCATGCGCGTTCGTGGGTGAGCCAGTTGAAACCACTGAAAGGGTTCCACGAGAAGAAGGCTTGGGATAGGAGATCGACGCCCACGAGAAAAAAAAAAGACTGACACCCACACAACTCCTTGGCTCTGTCTCGGTAATAAAAACTTGCTTTTTAATTTTAAGTAAAAATTTCACTAGCGGCAATTCTTTAGACACGCTTGAATATCCACCCACGTATAATATCTCATTCTGCTAAGATCGATGGACTCCTTTTTTTTTTTCTGAAGTCTCGTTCTGTTCTTTCTTCTTTGGGGTCGGTGCGCCAGCCAATTGACATGTCTCATCGCCCTCAGTGGGACTAAGCGCCCTCAGTGGCAACCAAACTACTACATCAGCCACCGCTTTCGTCGAAGGAAAAAAAATACCCCGAATTGCAGCTGTTCACGCTTAGTCCTTTTCGAACCTGGAACAGTAGCCAGCAAAAAAATACAACAATAATCTACCTTCAAACAAATTCAACAGTCACAAAAAAAGGTTTCTCCTGTATCAAGAAAACTGGAAATAAAAGAAGCTGGAAATCTGGTTGGCAAGAAATCTCGGTTTGTTACTGGAAGACCCCCTTGTTCGCCCGCCCATTCTTGTGTATCCAGTTCCGTCACGTCTACCGGGTTCTTTCTTTCTTTTTTTTTTTTTTTTTTTTTCGTGCTTGATTTGCATACACACCCTGTTGAGACGCATCATAATCGATAAATCTGTCCACGACATCCATCCACGAAATAACGGAACACGGGGAAAAAACGGGGAAACACGATTTCAGACCACATCCATAGATCCAACAAAAGACAACTCCAGAAAAATCGTCACTGAAATCTTCACAATTTAGAAATACTAATTCCAACCCCCTGACCTCCAGAAATCCAAAAAGAAGAATAAAATGTCTGCTCACGAGGACGACTACGAGCGTGCTCTTTGGAATAACAGTTTTTACTCCTCGCCGGCGGTGCTCACTGAACTGTCGTCGACAAACCACATCTCCAACCTCCGCAAGCAAGTGAACTTGCCGACGTCGGCGCTGGTGCAGCTGCTCAACGGCTACTTAGTTGGTGGAGATCCCGAAAACGTCGAAAATAGTGGAAAGAACAACGGTGCTGCGTTTGGTGCGTTTGGTACTGGAGCAAAACCCACAAAAGCTCGGCCCGAGAAACGATATGAACAGCTGGCACGAACGGGTGGCATGAAGACCTCGTTGATGAAGGTTTCACCTTCGATGAAGGCGCTCGAAAGCATACTTAATGACGACCCCAAGCCTGTGTATCTGCCCGAGGCTATTGTCGAGGAAGAAGACGAAGAACCGGTACCTCCCGAGCACAAGACTACCGGAAAATCGTGGCCGAAGTATGACCTCCAGTTTCAGCAGCCGGGATCCCGTGCGCTGGCGTTTTCTCTCCTGACCTTTCACACGGCAAAATCAACAGACACGTTCCATTCAACTGGGACCGGCCACACCCATGTTACTCTTCATCCCCCACAACCACCACTGCTACAAGCTTCTACAAGCACGATCAATCTACCCGGATACCCTCTGGATGATGCCACGCCCAAATCAGTACCCGCATCATTGCAATCCACAGAAGATGGCGATCAAGAAGACAACGGCGCAACCAACAGCACTGTCTCAAATTCAGAGAAAGAGACAACACAGCCCAAGACATATCGGGAGGATTCTGGCGTCAAGGGAAAAACACGTACAAAAAGCGCCATGCAACGGGAATTTTCTGACTTGAGAGACGCGTCTCTCGCATCAAACCGGCCCCTAGACAGCCCACGCATGCGAGGTCCAAAAAGCATGGTGCCTTCGACTTCGTGTCCTGCTCTTTCCGATAGGTACAAGTATGCTCCTAGCACGCCTCGGGATTACGATTCCACTGATTCCAATAGCACTGTTCTGAAATCAGATCTGAACTCCCGACAATCTCCCGATAAGCAACAGAAAGACCCGATCACTCTGGCCGCCCCCAATTTGAGCCCCAAGAAGCAAGCACCTGTACGCTCTTTGCTCGACAGTCCTTTCATTGTGCCCCTGAAACCCACCGCCCAGTCGGACCTGGTGAAAAGTCAAAAACTGGTTTCGCCCGTTAAAACATCATCTGCATTTGGAACACCTCGTCCGCACAAATCGTCACCACGCAAATCAAACTCGGATGTTGGAGTTCCTAAATCGCCTTCATTTTATGGGTACCAGAGAAGCGCTTCTGATGGCTCAAATGCTCAGAATATTGCGACAAGTGGCTCGGATGCCCAGAACCAAGCACCTGACAGTTCGGAAACACAAAAGCTGGACCCTTTGCCCGACAGCAAGCAACTGAACCACAAGAGATTCAGTTTCCGTGGTCTTTTCAAAATCAAATCTAAAAACCATTCACTTTCAAAGCTTGGTAATATTGATGAAGAGCTCAAACATGGTAGTAAGCCAGTGAAGTTATCGTCTAAGTCCTTCTCTACGCCAAATATGTCTGCCTTAGCTAAAGAAGAACCAGGGCCCAAACACAAGCAAGATACAAAGACGGATACCCGGAAGCGGTTCTTTAACCGCAAAGGCAGCAGCGGAGGTGATCTGGGCAGGGATACGGCTTCTCTTTCTGATTATTTGGACCAACACGCGGCACCCGTCAAGCCCAGAAAGTCTTCTGAAATTGCTTTGACAAATACTCCGAAAAGTGGAAACTTGCATTCGCCCGTGATACAAGCCGAATCTGCTGCGCCCGACACGCCTGTTCTTGCCTCAAGTAATGCCTCGGTTGAAACTCCATCGACTGCTTATCTTGCCCTGAAAAGGGAAACAATCCGCGAAGTGGATGACTCTGACTACCTGCCAAATCTTACAGAGGATCTGCTCGCAGCCAGCGAAGAAGCCAAAAGAATGGCATCAAATCCCGACCACTCTTTCGAAAATCAGCAAGTTAACAACTCTGAACTGGCTAAAGAAACTTCTCCATTCATTCCACAAATTGGAGAATTCAACCTGCCTTCTGGTGCAGCCTCTGTGTCTCAATTTGGGTCTCCGTTCAGGCTATCTTTCCAACCGGAAAAATTCGATATCAATTCTCATCTGCGCATTCCTCGATACCAGCCTCCCCAATCTCCCAATCGATCAGTTCACAGCAAGGTTTCAAATGATCAATTAGTCGGAGAAACTCTTTTCCCGAAGTCACTTAATGCACATGAAGTGGAAAGTATCGTGTCTTTGGAGAGGTCTAGGTCTATGCGATCGATCAGATCCAGTAATAAAAGAAGTTCTTTTCTCAATTACAATGGGTCTGACGAAAATGTCATTCTCGGAAAGAACTTGGGCAATACCTCTCAAGCTTCAATGAGGAGGTCTGGCAGTATTTTGAAAAACTCACCATCAACTCAGAGCGTAAAACTTGATTTATATCATCTGATAGATACTGCTTTCGAGAATCTTCCTTCGCCAGAGATCGGTCAAAATCAAAGACCACAAGAGAATCTGCCTTCGACCAACGATATTGATTTTGGAGACTTCATTGAGTTCACTGACTACATCGATCTAGATAACCTCGACTTTTCGACTTCGCCACTTCAGGATCCATACAGAGAAAATAACCAAATGTTGCCATCGCCGTCTCTCGGTATATATTACGAAGATGATTCTGGGTTCAGGAGCTCGCTTCTCGAAACTACTACAGAACCGGAGCCGAACTCTGAGTTTATTGATACAACTTCTGTTGTTGACACCACTACCGCAATTGACACCACCGCATCTTTGGATACTCATGACGAGCGTAAGGTAATCCATGAAGCTTCTTCCGGTGACCTTTTGACTGATCAGAAACACGAAATGACCAGTGTCATTTCTCATAATCTGGAATTGGACAATTCTACCGGCCCTTCGGAAGAAGTAAGTCCGGACGTGACCAATATTTCGCTGGAGCCTGCTCCTAATGCATCCCCACTAGACAGGACCTTTGAATTTGCGATTGATGACAACAGAAGAACAGACGATTCAAAGCAGACGCCTCGGCCAGTTTCTATGTCGTTTAAAGGGTTCAGTGGCTCGGCTTTTAAAGATCGGATCATTCCTCAATCTGGTTCTCATCAGCTGATTCACTTTGATGAAGAATCTGCTAACGAGGGTTCGACTGTTGGACAAGGATTTGGGTCTTCTGATGAAGATTCAGAAGATGATAACGAATCATTCGAAGATCAGGAGGACTATAAACAGTATCATTCAAGCGCAACACAAACTAAGAGAGCGCATAAAGGCCCTAAGAAGATGAACAGTTTCGATAGAAGGCAGCAGCATATCAAAAACAGATTGGACTTACAACCTCCATCATCCAACTTGCCGTTCCATCATAACCGAATTCCATCGATCTCAGATCAGAGTTCGGTATCTAGCCCAAAGCTGTTAACATCATTCATTTCACGAATTCGGAAGTCGCCAATGACTCTGCCCAAAGTTCCTGTTCAGAGGCCAACAGTCAAATTCTCCTCGAGAATCATTTTGTACGACACATATCATCACGATGAGTATGACCGTCACCCGGAGATTGCTACGTGTAACCAGCTCACGCCACTTTTGGCTCAGCAGATAAAGGAGGAGTTGAATGAGTTGAAGTCCAATATGGAGATTCATGAAGACAGTTTATGTTATACTCAATTTTTCTGATTGCTATTATCTACTTGCAAATGTCGGTGGGCTCAAGGGTGTTTATCATGTGGAACGAGCACGTGATACTTCAACATATATTTGAATAGGACTTATATTTATTTACGTGGTACTTTTCCCTTATGCTCGACCAATTGATCCGAAAAGTCCTGGTGAGCACTCTTGAAGATGGTGTTTAATGTCTCAGTGTCATCAACGTGCACCTTGGCGACGACATGCTTTGGATCCTCCATCACAACGATGACATAACCTTCGGCTCTTTTGTCCACGCAAGTGGTGCCAGCCCATGGAGCAACATCGTACTCCTTCAAGGTGACGGTAGGTGGCTCGTTGTTGACGTAAGTTGGATATGACATGGTTAAGGACAGAGAGGATGAAGTTAGAAGAATAATGAGAAGTGCTATGACTTCGCGAATTGGGGATCAAGATTAAAGCGAAAAAAAAAAAAAAAAAAAAAAAAAAAAAAAAAAAAAAAAAAAAAAAAAAAAAAAAAAAAAAAAAAAAAAAAAAAAAAAAAAAAAAAAAAAAAGGAAAGAAGGAAGACAAACTGAATCCAAAGCCTTCGAAAGCCAAAGAGGAGCTTTAGATACGAAATGACAAGATTGGAAGGGGAAAGACTCAAAGTACATCTACAAAGTTCTTGAATTCATTTGTTCAAAGAGCTGTTCCATACCCCAACAGTTCCATAGTTTCGCAGTTTGGAAGAAAACCTCGATTCTATTTTTTTTGACCTGTGCGATTCTCATGCACACCCACTCATATCATCTCGATGCCTCAAGACTACAACTTCCTTTCCAACATGACGACCGTTGTTCCTGGACAGTATCTTGTACCGGAATACAAATCCGAAGCCGGAGATACCGGAAACCAGGTATCACGTTTTTTTCCTGGTAAAGGGGCTGCGCTATCATTAATCGAGAGCGGGTCCAAAAGCATTCCCGTGATCGTTGCAACTGTGTTGGGCGAGCAGGTCATCCAAGAAATCAAACAGAACGAGCCAGACCAGTCTGAAAGTGATGCAAATGATGATTCCAATGAGGACAGTAGTACCAAGGAAACATCCAAGATCAAGAACGTGAGAAACTTCTTGGTTTCTGTTGTACTGGGCAAAAAGAACGAATACACCCAGTATGCGAAAGAAATCGATGCGTCGGCATCAGACTCTGTTAACGCCACCGCCACAAATTTGCCCCGTGAGGGTGATGAGGTATTGGTGAGAATCACGAGACTTAATTTGAAACAGGCTTTCTGCGAAGTTTTGAGTGTTTACGGCTACGGGAACGTGTCTCCTGATGGAGGCCAAGGCTCCAATGGAACGTCTGCGCATTTTTCTGTACCGATGGGAGGTGGATCGCAAATTCTTTCTTCATACGGTGCCATAGCTTCTTCGCAGAGTGCGATGTCTGGTGCACAGCCATTGGATATCGGAGAGGCATTCAAGGCGGTGATCAGAAGCCAGGATGTTAGATCCACTGACAGAGACAAGGTAAAGATCATAGATTGTTTCAGACCGGGGGATTTGGTGAAGGCCGTGGTCCTTTCTCTTGGAGACGGGTCCAACTACTACCTTACAACAGCAAGGAACGACTTGGGTGTAATTTTTGCTAAAAGCGAGGGTGGTGCAGGCGACCTGATGATTGCAGTGGACTGGGAAACGATGGTGTGTGAAAAGACAGGAGTTGTTGAAAAGAGAAAGTGCGCCAAGCTCTTTGGGTAGAAAGGTAAGATAACAAAAGGAGAAGAGAATATACATAAATATGGGTTAGATGTATCTCATGAGGCATGGGCCGGTAGCCTACTTGGATGCAAGTACGCCAAAGGTTTGCATAGGATTAAGTAATTATGGAACATATGAACAAGAAAAGAAAAGAAAAGAAAAAAATGTATCAATAAATAGGACTCATGCTTCAAATGTACCAGTCGACGGGGTACTTCAACTTCTCATTGGTCCCCCTCAAGTCCTCCTCGGATAAGCCTATAGAAGAGCCGAAAAGCTCGAATCTTTTCATGTACATTTTCTTCCTTTCCAGGGCCATAGTCACCATCTTATCCCAGTACTTGGAATGATCGTAGTCGAAATTGACTTGACCACCAAAGTCAGCGTCCAATTGTGTGACAGGCACGTATTCGGGGAATGGCTGATCAAAAACCAACTTCTCGCGAGTGAGCGGATCAATAAACGGGTGGATGATCTTCAAGAAGGTCCAAGCAAGCAAAGGAATGTTGGTCAAAAGAGCCTTGCCCAATCTTTCAGGGTAATGTGTTTGCAAGATGTTCAAGACTTGTCTTCCAATGTTCACCGGAGGGATTTTGTTGCTGACGGTACCTGCGGGAGAGGCCTTGAAGTCGATCAAGAGAGCCAAGGAATCTTGGCCGGAAGGCATGAAATCGATGACCCTTTCAAGCATGTACACCATGTGCTGGACCTGTCTCTGGCTGGTCTTAGTATTCTGGCGACCGGGCTTCAAGTAGAGACATGGTCTTGCCTCGTTGTCGAAGCCTAGAATGACTTCCTTGCCGGTTTCGTTTTCTGGCGACACCACGGAATCCGTGAGCTCGTTTTCGCTGTCGGTCATTTTAGAGAGGCCAAACTCGCGTCTCCAAGCTAAAGTGGCCTCGATTCTCTTTTTGGCAGCCTCGGCGTCCCATTTGGATGCCCGCAAGTACCGCAAGATACATTCCTTGGAGAGCCAGGCTTTTTCATCAACAGTGAGAGGAGAAAACTCCAGCTGGGGCCCATTTTTGAGCGCTTCTTCGCTGGGGGCAATGCTCAAGTTGGAGGAAGTGAGGTGGGCATATACAATGCCGTACTTCTTCTTTTCTGCGGAAGATAACTCTGCTGGGTGTGGGATTTTGCACTCTGCACTGGGCTTCTCAAATGGAGTATATGTGACGTCATCGTTCACCTTGACGGTGGACTCGGGTTTATCTTTTTTGAAGAACATGAAGAAAGGAATTCAATTAGATGGGGATATGGATGGCTTTCGTGAACAATGACACGCTTATCAAAGAATACTTGGGGGTTTGCCGCTGTTTGTGTGGATGGCTCGAGATCTTGAATTATCCTCTATTTCCAAGCACCGCAGCAAAGATGTGTGAACGAGAGAAGTCAAGGGTCCTTGGTGAGGAAGTATCCTTTATTAAGCCGAGAATAACAGAAGGATTCGAGGGAAAATAAAGAAACACAAATTAAACCAAAAGGAAGAGGAAAAGAAAAGGAAAGAAAAGAAAAAGAATAGGAATAAGAATCAAAAGTATTATAACGTTAACAAAGCTTATGCGGCCGCACCCAACGGGAATATGACAAATACGGGCCTGCCGGGCCTGCCGGGCCGGCACTCGCGCAAGTTTCCGGACCCGTAGTCGATATCGGCATTTTTTTTCAGATTGCCGAAAAGCAAACCAGAATGGCAAATTCAGAGGAGAATAATTTGGGTGGGAGAAACGGGGAGGCGAGAGTGAATGATATTTTGTTTGTCTGGCACTCTTTCTTTTAAATAATAAAAGACTCAATGAGAAAAGACTCAATGAGAAAAGATTCAATGAGAAAAGATTCAATGAGAAACAGAAGACAAAATCTCGGATGTTCCTTTATTTGATGCTGGTTACTGTACGCAACTACTCACCGAGCCACCCACTCACCGGGCCACCCAGACGCGACACGCGTTTTGTTTTTCGAACAACAAGTTTAAAAGCTCATTTTCGTGCCATTCATGCCTTAATTAATGTCAGATGATTTAGGAGATGAATAAACTCTCATTATTTTATGAATTGAAGAAAAAAAGAGGGAAAAAAATACATCGTG
>JAJMHT010000062.1:81735-96606 GCA_030583145.1 Metschnikowia vanudenii | reverse complement strand
GTTTGCCATTGCTTACGCCTATTTCGAGACTGGGGCGGATGTTAGGGACCTCATATCATTCGACTAACTCTTCACGTGACTCGTCTATGGTCTCGTCCCGCATTAGTCATCTCTCTATTAGCAATCGTCTCTTATAGACACACCATATGGAAACTATATAAACAGGCAGCGATTTCCTCGGGAGATTGCTACCTTTACTTATCATCACTGAAATACACAATACCTTTTACCCAGCCAGACGGCTTGAATCTAACATATTAGTTGAAATTAAATACAATAAAAGTAAGTGATAACCTTCATCATTCAACACGTCGCTTGTAAATTAGCGTGAGGAGAAAATAAGACTTTATAAAAGAAATACTCAGAGGAAATAAAACCCGCCGAATAGTTTCCCCGTATTCAACCAAACACATGGCCGATATATACATTTTGTATCCAGCGGGATCGTTAAAACGTAGAACAAAATAATACAATAATACAATAATACAATAATACAATAATACAATAATACAATAATACAATAATACAATAATACAATAATACAATAATACAATAATACAATAATACAATAATACAATAATACAATAATACAATAATACAATAATACAATAATACAATAATACAATACAATAGTTCATCCGGTTTTTAAAAAATTTGGTTAATTATCGTATTTCACTTCCTCTTTTTGGGTGTGTGCTGGTAAGTATTTGTGCCTCAACGATATTTTCTTGTGTGGCACACGGCTTCTTGTTTCTCGAATTCACTTTCTTCCTTTTCCTTACATGGCAAATCCGAGGTCATTGGACCCCTTTATCCTAGAAAAAACGGTAAAATTTACAAATCCCCAGTGTATTTATTGCTTACAAGGATTTTTTTTTTTTTGCTTAGAAAAACATTATGATATTTAACTGAAAAGTTTAAAAGTCCCGCTTTTTGGTTTTTCATTGTAAAAGTCTGTGGTATAGTGAACCGAACTGTAATGAATTATCAGAACCAACTGAAGACTTCTTTTTGATGCCCAAAACCCCACAACCATTTTACTCTCCGGCATTGCATGATGGCAATTTAGAATTATCTCTGGAAGAAAACATAACAGCTTGGTTGTATTTTCACTCAATTGATACTTGAAGTTCAAAATGAATCTTGGCTGGTCGTCTACTGAATTTCTTCCTTTATGTTCGATTCCATTTCTTGTCGTGATTTACGAGGCAACAGCACTGATTTGCGAAAGCTAAAAAAAATGGCGCGTGGATTACTCCACTGTTTTAGCACGCTTACATAAGCGCAAAACATCCTAGACAGCAGGAACAAACTGCGCTTAAGTAAGCGCACCAAGCAGAACACAGCCGAGATGAAAACAGAAGCAGAGCTCCACGATTTCTTCTTCTTCACATAATATTCACCAATAATACAGATCCATAAAATTATTAACCATTCGCAATTAGTTCAAGGAGTGTTTTTTTCATATATTTCTGTTGTGTTATTGTTTTTTTTCCACTTTCTTCTTTCTTTGCTGGTAGCAAGTGGCCCGCACAATTCGAGTCGCGATTGAGCCTCACATAGACTCGTAAGTTACATAGCCGAGATTTTGGGTCCCCGGTCAATTCTATTAAATTACAGTAACTTTTTTGAGTGAAAGGTCCAAGCTTTTCAGGTCATCAGCTCGTCCAGAATAGCCTTAGCATTAGTCTCAACCGGTTAATTTGGGCTACAACATTGCTAAACTGCTCAACAGTGTAGATAGTTGGATGGGTACAGTCAGGCATATTGACAAAAATCTGTCCGCTGTGGCCTTCAAAAAACGGTTTGTCTAACACCCGTAGTAATGAAAACACTCCACATGAATGCTTGTAGATTACTTTGAACAAACAATATTTTACTTATTACTCTTGATAGAGCTTACCAGAGGTTTACACTAAACTCAAATGAGGCAGTGCTATCATCATTGTACTCGTTCTTTATCTGCAAGACAATTTGCCCCAAGGCCAAAAACGTGCAGCTAGATTTTCTTTGTCGCGCTTATGTAAGCGCACACCTCGTATTTAGATGCCTAATTTTCAATACATCAATATGGGTTGTCTAAAAACCCCCAATATATATATAGCGTAGAATCCCCACCGTAATGCTTGTTGTTAATCTTTTTTAACAGCTTCTTCCGCACTCTTTATCTAAATCAAACAGCATTATTCTTTTACAATGACTGGCTTTGTATCTGAAGCTTCCGGTATCGCTGCATCCGTGTACTTAGCTTTATACACGATTTTCTTGGGCTTTATGTGCTACGTGGTGGCCAAACGAGGGTTCATGACTCTTTTCACCTTCATATTTGTGTTCTGTTTGCTTCGTTTCGGTGGTCAACTTTGTGGTGTCATCTATGCCAAAGCTGGGCCACAGTACTACAAATGGCTCATTGCATACTTGGTGCTTCAAGCAGAAGGATATTTCACCTTGATTCTCACGTGTTTCCGCTTCACCTGCAAAGCTCAGATTGAAGAGCATGGTCTTTCCTGGGTGAAGTCTACTGGTCCAAAAACCCCACTTCTCAGCAAATGGAATATCACCTGGATGAACTTCTTCCACTATATCTTAATTCCTGCCAATGCTTTGCTTATTGCTGGAGGAAGTATCACTGCAGGAATAGATCCCTCTGACATTGACAGCTACTCCAGTAAAGAGCACCTCGCCAAAGGTCTTCGTACTGCAGGCCAAATCATCTTCCTCTTGATGACGTTAATCCTGATTGTGTTAAACATGTATGTGTTCATGAAAGAACGCATTAGAAACAGGACCACCATTTCGGTCATGATTGCGGGGCCCTTCTTGATTGTCAGGGGTATATTTGGAGTTTTGTCGATCTACATTGACGAAATGAACTACTACGAGCTCTCCAATTATATGACTGGTGGAGTCAATAAGAACTTGGTCATCTATGAGTACGTGTTGGCCACCACCATGGAGTTTTTGACTGCAGTGGTTTTGATGACCAGGTACTTTGTTCGTCCACCTGTTCACAAAGAAGTTCTACGGGAGGATAATGCATCCAGCCTGTCAAAAGAGTTCTGATCCTTTTGCACCGGTGGTTTTCTGTGAGACTCTTATATAAGCTTAGAATCATAATAGACTTTATTTAACTAGATTAAGATGATTTCTAAATCCTAGGCTAACCAATATGTATGTAAGTAATTTTTTTAGTTGAGCTACGAGTCTCTTTTCCCCGTTTTTTCAACCGTACCTCCACTGATATTAGTGGGTTTATAGGATAAAGACTTAAGGCTGTATGTGTCAGATCCTATCTGGGGAAAGGGCTTTCCCTTCATAGGAAACTCAGTAATATATGAGTTTTATTGAATTGGTGGTTGCTTGACCCCTTCGTTAAACAAAAAGCGCCGATAGTATAGAATTCATCCTTGATCATTATGAGTTATCAGACACCGGAAGGCCCGAACATCAAGACAGTATATATATCCGCAGTCACAAAGGCCGGGTAGTGTCAGCCAGATACGAGCACTCAGTCCATGGCCCGTGTAAGTGGGTGGAATATTTTTAATTTCTGATACTTTCTAAGTGTTCTTTTAAGTGTTCTTTTTAAACCACATCTTTGTCCAAGCATTGTGTTGTGGGCCCAACTTCAATACTGCATTCCAGATCTCTTCTGCGTCGTTGTTCCTTGATACGATGTGCCTTCCCTTGGACCTAACAAATCTGAGAACTTCAAGAAACTACGTGATTCTGATAGGACAGTAAATACACGAATTTCAATGAACCGTTAATAAATAAGGTCGTGTGTTGGCAAAGACAGTACCCCATCAAAATGCAATTTGGAACAACTTCACAGCCATTCACCCCAATTCGCGAAAACTATTTTCTCTTTTCTTGCTGAAGTATTCTACATGTATTCTTTTTTTCCTGTTTATCGTATATTGTGCAATCGTTACATAATGTAGTCAAGATAAAGCGAGATGACTCTAATGGTGCTATCGACTTTTATACCAGCTTGGCGAACATAAACTCTTTGACTCTATCAAAATTTCCCTCCAAAAGATTTTTCACTTTCACTTTCTCTTTCTTTAATTTTTTTTTTTTTCTTTTTTTTTTTTTCTTTTCTTTTTGTTCTTTTCCTTTTCTTTTGGTCGTATCAGTATCTTTGTCTTTAGACCCCCAATGTTTGAGCTTCTAGCTCGATGAATTATATGAGAGATGAATGAATGGGGACACACATGGTGATATCTCTAAAAGAAATAGAATCTCTTTCCTCTGTTCACTGGATTGCCCAACACAAGTGGAATGTCAACACCCGTAGTGTTCGACGTGGTGGCGTTTGTAATTGGGTTCAAATCCTGGTTCGACGTTGGGTTGTAGTTAGAGTATGCATTTGTCTGGACGAGAAGCTCGATGGTGTAGCCTCTAGAATTCAGAGGACATCTCGTCTTATTATTGTTTCCAAAGTAGACGTTGTATTGACCCTGGTAGCTCATATCTGGGCAGGCCAAGAACCCTGTATCATTGAGGTAAGCCAATCTGGAGTTCAAGATTCCGAAGCCATGAGATGCATTGTTGGCAGAGGTTGTGGTGATGAGCTTTTTGGTGGTATTGTCCACCTGGACATTAATAGTACCGGCCAAACCACTTGTACCATTCATTGGAAGGTTGAGAATGTAGCCCTGGGAAGCTCTCACACGGCCAAAAAAAGCAGCTTCATCGGCGTTAAGCATCAAGTCTTTGCCGTTCCATTTCAACAAGTTGTATTGGAAAATTCCGCCTTCATGGTGTGCAATGATTGAGAACACCTCAGATGAGGCTCTGAAGAACCGCTTGAATATAGGGAGTGAGTGTGCTGTGTTGAAGAGCAAGAAGATAGAAATGAGAAGATTGGCGAAATGCATTTTAAGAATGTTTGCAGTTGTGGGTTATGAAGATAATGAAACAATAAAATAAAATCAAACTTTAATCGGGAGAACAATGGGCTTTTAAGGTTTGAAGTTTGGCTGCCATTGTCTCAAATAGGAAGTCGGCAAGCCATCCGCAAGCCTTATGCGAGTGATCTGGGTCTGGCCCGTGTACAGGACTATGCTGTTGTGAACGCTGCAAAATCCCCCCTGCCATGCATGATGACATTGCGAACATGCAAGACTTTGGCCCAATCCGGCAAATGGTGCTTTTGACCACTCGGCTCGAACTTTCCCCCGCATGCTCGAGATACTGCCGGACGGGCAATTCACCAAACCATAAGGTTTGGCCGAGAAGCTTTTCCATCTTGTTGAAAATTTTGTGTTTACAAAGATTAAAAAATTGTTGGTTGGTTTCAAAATTTACCGTCCCAGATTTTCCTTGCGCTTTCTTGACAACCCCTTCTCGAGTCACGTTCTATGACCTTTTCATGCACACCTCAAGAAAATTTCTCTGCCTGGATGACCGCTGGCTTGTACAATCTGCAGCACCACTTGCCACGGAAGTGCTGGTGAATGTTAATTTTAGGATAGCCTCATTCCGCTACCATCGGAAAAGGAAAGAAGCAAGAGATTGCCGATATTGATCCACCCCTGATTTTGATCTGACAGGGGTGATTTATACCTTTTCTTTTTTTTTTGTTCTTTTTTTCTTTTTCTTCTTTGGCAGAGCTTATCTGAGTAAAGTCAGTCATGGTTTGAAGTATTCGACAAAATAATGAAAGATTTCAATATAAAGTAAAAGTCATTTTTCGAGCAGATACAAAAAAAATAAAAAAATCAAAGATGTTTTTATTGTCACACCATCGGATCATCCGTAGATCAAGGGACCCCGTGCACTTGGTATTACTACTTTTCGTACATTTAGTTGTGTTTAGTTCACCCTGATCTCCATAGCAAACACCCCAATGTCTGCCAAATGCAGTCAAGATGTAAGAAATATTACCTAAAGAGGAAGCAAGTAAGTATATTGCTACATTCTCACAGGAAACATGCAAGTATTTCTCCTGTTCTATGAAATCACCCCAGACCCCAGCAATATTGTAGAATGATCAACCCATAAAAGTCGCAGTGGTTTCCCAAACAGGAAGAACAAGCAAGAAACTTCGTTCTGGTGCAGGCGCACTTGCCACTAGAAAGCAATAAACCACACAAAGAGTAAAAGAATTATGGGAGCAAAAGACAGAGAACAGTCATACGCCGGGGAATTTTCATGAGCTGGAGAATGTTCATGAGATCTTCCATAAGCCGGAGAAGTTTTATAAGCCAAAGAAGTTTTATAAGCCAGAAAGTGTTCCCGGTGGCTCATCCCGTATCCGCAGGTCAGATCCAATGTGAGTAGTTTTTTGCTCCAAATTGTCAAACCAAGGTGAGGTCACCGAGACAGTTTGTCAAAGTCCATTGCAATTAGAAGGTTCTTTTAACAATAGAACAATGATCAAAAAAGTATTCATTATTATTGAATCTATACATTCATTTTAAAATGAATGATTCTTTGGACGGTACATGGTATAAGCAGTCCAATTATCCACCCACATATTTATGTAGCTCGCTTTGCATTAAGCACTCTTATTTGCTTGACGGCCAACCGCTTTTAGCGTTGAATACTATGAAGATCCCACCTTGACTAGGACGTTTTCAAGATCGACAGATTTTATCCGCCAAACGTTTTCCAGCATGCAACTCTTGAAGTCCTTGCTGGTCTACTGGCCAGTTTTTTAGATCAAAATAGTCCATGTGAGCACTGACCTCATTGGGTGCAATTTGCTTGATGCTCGTTTGGAAGGAACTTTTTTTCTTGAAACAGCTCTTAGCGTGCTAATAGCATCTTTACGGAGTTTTACATAAGAAAACTTTATACTGGCCTTTTGAAAGTAGAAAAACTTTTTCTTATTGTTGGTTTTGAAGAATGAACTGAAGAACAATATTTAAATGTATTGTTCATGGGTCAGAATCCTCCAATCATAGAGATGACGTAGGAATGACCTTTGAACTAGTGAGATTAACCTATAACCATTTCCAATACTCTTGGCCGAAATTCATCCCTAGATTTAGAAACTACTCAATCTAGTCACATTACTCACTTCCGTAAAAAAAAATGCATCAAACCAATTCTTTTTTATATATTATGCTTTCCAAAAACATTTCGGGGATTCTTGAAGTGCAGATGAAAATAAATACCTTTTTTCGGTCCATGTTATTGTTAAAAACCAATTACTTTAACGGAAAGTTTGGGCTTTGAAGGAAAACAGGAATGAAGATTAGAGGGTATATCAAACAGACGGAATACAAGTACATCGTTGAAGACCCATTAATTTACTTAACCAAATACGCTACCTACTAAGGACAACGGTATCAGAACGAATTATTACATCCCTGATTGTTTGTACACTGCGGAAAACCAGATTGTGGGCATCCAATGATTTGAACAGATCCTCTTTTCGCAGCAACTAATGAGGTGACGAAACCTCCTACAATGATGCTAGTTTAGATGTATAAGATTCAAGATAAATACAACGGTCTATGAACTTCCACAGGAAACTTACAACTCGACACCTGGAGGACAGTTCAAAGCATTCTTCAAAGAACCGTAGATGGTGAATTGCAAAGAGGTCAAAGTACCCACCATGACCAATCTGGTTGGCAAACCAGCGAAAGAACCACGGATACCCAATTGCTTGGCCAATTGACCCAACAATCCAAGAGTGGATTGACCTGGAGCCTTCTTGGTCTTGTTGACCTTGGACAACAAAGTGTCAGCAGGTTGGGAAACAAAAGCAGCAGAACAACCAGCAACGATACCGGCACTCAAGTTAACAGCGGTCTTGGTGGTGGAAGAGAAGTCAGCCTTGTCACCTGGAACAACAGCGGCAATGGCCTCAGCAGCTCTCTCGAAAACCAAGAACTTAGCAATGTTGTAAGGAATTTGCTTGAACAAGATTGGGGTGAAACCGTTGTAGAAAGATCCAAGACCCTCCTCCTTGAAGATTCTAGAGAAACCACCGATCAAACCGTTAGCGAAGTTTGGTTGGGAAACCAATCTGATTCTGGTGGCCTCCAAAGGACACAAAGCAATGTCAGCGAAGAACTCAGCCAAAGCAGCAGAACCCATGTAGATGGAGTTCTTGTAGTTAGAAGCGGTGTCGTAACCCAATTGCTCGATGAAGGTCTTCTTGAACAATTCGTAACCACCGAACTTGAAAGCACCTTGCATGGAGTAACCCAAGATGGTTGGGCCCAAACCAGTCAACAAGGCGCCGGCACCTTCGGAGGAAACAATCTTTCTCAAAGATCCAACCATACCGGTGTTGTAGACGGTAGGCTCCAATTGGATTCTAGTCTTGACGACATCAATTGGGGTCATGGCACCGTGGGTGATACCACAGCCCATAGCACCAGCAAGAGCAAAAGCACCGTAGTCACCGATGGTGAAGGAAGGAATAGTTCTAGGTTTCTCGGCCATTGTGAAATATATACAGTTGATGTAAAGAACAAAAAAGAATGTACTTTGCTTTTTGGAAGTTTTTTTTTTTCTCACTCGTCCGCTTTTTCTGCGAAGATCGGGGGCCTTGTATATTACCGGGACGTTCTTGCACGGAAGCTTTTCATTGGTTTAGGTGCGGTGTGAATGGGTGAGAGAGACGCGAGGATTTCTTTTGTTTTTACTCGCTTTTCCTAGTGCTTTTTCCGTGAATCTCCGGGTACCCGTCCTGTGTGCCGGACGCGGATGTTCTCGGATGTAACCTCAAAAGTGCATTTAACACCCGGTGTGGTTATGGAGATAGTGTCGTGTGAGTGAGTGCTTAATAATCAGCAAGTAGTCCAGATTATCATGCAGATTATAAAAGGAATTGTTTGTCAGCAAGGACTATCTTATTCTGTTTTTATGTTTGTTTTTCTGTTTGGTTTTTTTTTTTCAATTTTCGCAGAGGCACGGGTGGCCTTCACTTTCGAAAATCCATGATATTTTTTTTTGCAGTCATTAATGACACTAGATTGCGTGGTTTCTACAATCATTGGACACTGCTCCTCTATGTCCTAGAAGGAGGAATCGTGTTTATGTATAATTTCGGTTTGTGTCGTAATCTCGACCTTCCTTGGGTTTTTGTAGAAGTGACTACGATGGACTATTGTTTTGCCAGAGCAAGCCTGCAGCAGGATACACTCAATTGGAGTAGCTCCAGCAAATCTTTGCCAATTCCAAAGCTGGGACATTTCTTCAACTTAGACTCGGTAATTTCAATAGCAGAAGCTAATTTATGGGGTCACAGCCGATTTCATCCAAGTTGTATATGACTTCAGCTGAAACGCATGCAATGTGCTTTGAACGCAAATCAACCAATCCATAAGCCTTTGTTGGGCTTCGCAAAGAATAGAATCTAAGCGGACTTTGAACTTTGGTTTTGAGTTGGCCGACTTTTTCGAAGAGTTAAGGCTCCCCTCTTTGGTCCAGCTCTAGTCCCCGGGAAACCAATCATGATACAAATGTATAATTAGCCCTTTCTTATAAATAGGAGTGGCAAGGAGGCAATACACCTGGTAATCCAGCTGATACTAAGTAGATTAACCACTAATTGGAATTTTCTTCTCGGGTTCGAACATTTTGGTCTTTCTTTGGTCTTCCTGCTTTCTCATAGATTGTGAACAGCTGATTGGAAATATTACATTGCGTTTTTGCTCCATGAACGGATACGCATGGTAGAATACTCGTCTTCTGTTGCCAGCAAAATAATTCCTCCTTGCTCCAAAAAAACTTTTGACTACCTATTCCGGATTTTTTTTCCTGCTAATTAATGGTTTTGTTGCTATTGTTTTAAGAAAGAATCTTGAGGCGTGCTGTACTGTATTACGGAGAATTAGGGTAAACACCAAAGTTTATTCAAGAACCATTTAGAGAAGGCCGAATGGTGTATTCTAAAATCCTTACCGTTTTTTCACATCATAAAAACTTATTTGAGAGGTACCAAACGTATGTAAAAACACCTACTCTTTTAATATAGCAAACTTAAGTTTTTTCTTCACAGGACGTCTTTCCATGTAATGTAAATGAAAAAGGACACTTTCGTGAATATTAATACTGTATTGATCGAAACACGCAATAGCGCTTTAGAACATCACCATCAATAGAGGCCCTGGCACCTTTCAAGTTGTCTCTTTGCTCACTTCACAATTTAAGCTGAGACATATATTCCCATCGATACCAAAACTCCAAAAGGTTTATATCCAGAAATCGTTACCTAATATTTAAAGCATATATCTTTGACCTTTCGTGATCATCTTCGGATGGTTTCGGCTTGCGTTTTCCGACAAGCCTCTTCTAACGTTTCATATTCACGTCTGTGATCCTCCATTGGGCGTATTCACATTAGCGCCCCTATTAAACATTACTTACATATCATTACATCATTTCCCGATAAGCAACATAAAAAATTTCTACCCCAGTGGTGTTGCCTAATACATACAATTGAGCTTCACTCATAATGGCCCACAAAAAGCCACCTGGCGGTATATTTATGTTGAACACGGTGAGAATCAACATTACTGTTTTTCAAGTTGGTCAGTATTTGGCTCTTTCTAGATATACCTCCAGTACAATTTTTAGGCCTTGCAAACTAAAAATTAACTCCAGCTTATATTTGTAGAGATAATGCAACACATTATGCGCTCTTTTCCCGAGAAAAGTAACTTAGGGGAAGCAATCAGGGAGGTTTATTCTCTACTTTTGAGACACTCATAAAATCAGCCTTCTTCCCAGGCGGTGGACCCTGTTCCATTTAACATGAAACAACCCAAAAGGAGTGTCCTTGAAATAACCGAAGAAAGCCCACTATAATACACAATCTAATTTAGTTCTTTCCGCCCTTCTTCTTCATGTTCGGAATAGGCGGAAGCTTTCCGTATGGTAAAGGCATGCGAGCCTGAGGGTGTGCAACATGCTGGAAATTTGCCTGTGGTGGTGCAACAGCATGACCAACAACATGCTGATGAGCGTTTTTGGGTGAGTGACTTTGTGGCTTTTGTGTGCGTTTGTGTTCAAAGACACTAGCATTCGATTCCGACCCGTTTTGTGACTTATTCTGCATGACTGGTGGCGGCCAATCAGTGTAATTTATGACAGGAGCCATATGTGGCACCTTTTGTGTGTCTGGTTGATTGTTCATACTTTTGGGCTCTTCAGGCTCATATTCATCTCCTGAAATCCCAGGAGAGTATGCTTCATCGTCAGACGCGGCTTCTTTAGTGGGTATGGAGGTTTCCTTGGCCTCATTCATCTCCTTTTCTTTCACAGGATTCCTGAACTGTTTGACAAGTATACTCATCATTTCAGCGCGTAGCTCCGGGGTTTCTAAAGTCGTATAAGCCGCCTTTTGCCGGGCATCTTCCATAGTCGAGCCTGTACCGGTACCTAATTCCACGGTTCCAACATAAAGCTTACACACAAAAGGGATATCGGTACTGAGCATTCGAAACTCATACTTGATTCTCTTTGTGGGCTCTTCGGTGAGATTATTGACTCTTCTAAACATAAAACTCAACTCTGTATACGCAAGACTGAATACGCTCTTGAATTGAGTTTTGTATGGATCTGTTTGTAATTTGGAGATCAAGGGCGCATAGAGCTTACCGATCCAGAGTCTAATTGCCAGAAAGGTGTACTCCAGCTTAGACAAGCCGCCGATATATGCTAGAAACACATTTTTGAAGATAACCAACTTATCGTTCACGGAGGCATCTTTGGATATTTGATGCATCACGGTGTCTGAGAAACTATAGCAGAAGGCCAACTTAGCCAAAATAGACGTGGAAGTGAGCCTATTTTTCAAGAATTCCAAGTCATCTTCGTGGCTGCGGGGAAATGCCTCGTCCAAAATGTCTGTGAGGGCAAGGTTAAGTATGTCCTTGCCGCGGAGCATCAACTTCCGGTTGTGGTTGTTGTTATAGTCATGGAAACCTTCGGCATACTCCAGCTCCAAAAAATCCGATGGCTGTCTTAAGGACTTGTCGGTAAAAACAAGCTTCAAAAGCAGTTGGTTCTCGATTGGAGGCAATGATGGTGGGTAAACCGCGTTTTCGGCATCTATGCTGGCTGTCTGAGCAAACTCTCCCTCTTCAGGAAACATTTCCGTGCTGTCTATCTTAGGCGGGGTATAGTCTAAAAGATAACCCACAAAACGGTCACTTTTCTGAGACCGAAAGTTGATGCGACTCAACCCTAATAGAAAAGGCAAGTATCCCCGGTCATAAAGACTTTTCAAGCGAACGGCCACCTTTACCTGAGGCGAATGCATGATGGAGCGAAGCTTTTCCAAAATATGAGGAGAGTCCGTGTTCTGGTCAGCCTCGGGAGAGTCATAGGTGGCAATCAAGGTCTTGTACTGGGTAACGGTTGGGGCCTTGGTGATGATTTGGTTAAGCGTAGCCTGGAGTTGGGAAACATTCCCTCTAACCAGGTGGATGTCATCACACCACGCTAGCACTGGATCTGGCATTGGTGAAATCAAGAAAATAAGTAGACTGAAGCAAAGAAAACTAAGTAAAAAAGGGGAGGGCTAAGAATATAGATAGCCAGAAGAACGAGGTAATTAGTATGCGTGCAGAGATTGCCGTTAGCCACGTCCTATGTCTGGAAAGAAGTAAGTGATGGCTTCCTACGTCACAAGGCCAGTTTCTTCGAAGATGGTACGCTCTTGATTTATCTGTAACAGTGCGCAAGACAATGTAAGATATTTCGCCGAGAGCTCACAATTGGGTATCTTCTTGCAGTTTTCTGCAATGCCAGTGTTATTTCTTGAGCAAATCGGCGAGGTTTGAAATGAGGTCGTGCGCGCTCCAGCTTCTCGTGCCGGAAGACTCCTGTGAGCTGAGGACAGGTAAGGTGATGAAAGCGTGAATTTGGGCTTTTGGCGGTTGGCGTTTTGGCGGTTTTTTTTTGGGGTTATTCGGAATTTTCGGCTTTTTGTTTGGACTTTTATGGTTCTTTTTGTCTTTAAAGAAAATCTGTTTTGAAAAATTCAAAGCCCATCTTTGAAATCTACCCTGGGAAGTTGGTAGCTCGTGTTCTTGGGGTCACGTGATACGTGTCTCGTTCAGTTGGCAATTTTTGTATATGCGCAGCTCGGGTTGTATTATATGGTGGACCGGCAGATGGGACGAGACCGAGAAAATTCGACCATGTGGGACAATTTTGATAGTTGATCTCTTTTGGTTTATTCTTTGAATGTTTTGAGAAACTAAGCTTTTTCACTGTTTACAAATTGGATTGACGTCTTTTTGCGTAATTCGAGTGGCAGTCAGCAAATGTGGGATTAATTGCGGTATTGACAAGAAGTGCTCTCTTACAAATAAACATTTCTTTCCTCCTTGACGTTGGAAAATTCCAAGACTACAATTAATATACTTACTGTAATCATGCGGTGGATCTACTTGGTATTCCGTTTGGTGGTCAAAATTTGTGAAAAGGCTTGTTCTCAGAATTATCCTTTTGCGGTATACTAGTGTAAGTGATGTGGCCTATTTAGGCCTTCGCAGAAAGTATATCCCACCAAATAAACCATAGTTTCTCTAAAAAAGCTGAAAACCAAAAGGGTTGTTAGCTTCTTAGTTCTGAAAGTACAATCTGCATATTGATTGATAACTATTAAAGTATTTTCTTCAACTGAAAGAAAAACAAAAAGTCTTATGGTTTACTCAGCTTCCCAATTTTTAGGTAAATCGTTGAGTTCTATTCCGAATTTGGGGGACATGGGTTTGAACGTAATTAGAAAACTAATCCCTAAAAAACCACAAAGAAATAAACAGCAAGGCATTTCTTGCAACAGGGCCAAGTTGAGGTAAGACAGCCACAGGTTTGGTTTGAGCAACCTAAATCTGGATCAGAAATGAAATTGTGGACGTGGGCTGATAGTGGCAATCGATAGGATTTCTTGGGTGCATACTTCGAAGTTCGCAGACTCACATTTGTCTCGGGTACCTCTCAGTTGCAATCCACGTGCAACATACTCTTAGCCAGAGAAAGCGCCTAGTGACCCTTTAAATCAAAAAGAAAAAGAAAGAAAATAAATAATCCTTATTTCCTATTCAATTGAGTATACCTGCGTTGAATATGTATGTAATTTTACTGTTCTTCACTTACATGCATCCCCACGACCAATGTGAAACACATCTGTCTACAAGCTACTGCCAATTATCACAAGAAGATGTTTAAACAAGGTTAACGAAAAAGAGAAACTAACAAAGAAATTGAAAAAATGGAATTTACACATATTAATTCAAGAAACTTTTTTCTTTTGGGATGTGATCAATGAAGTCGGGATTAAACATCTCAACGTACGTGCTTCTGATTCACATCTTTGAGGGTTCTGATGCCAGTGCGAGTTTCTTTGCCGGTCGCATTCTTCGGTCAGAACCCTGCCATCTTCGCCCGTCACATTGTCAAACCGAAAACTCAAAGGGGCCCGCTAGGAAGTAAACTTGACTGATATTTTTCGAAATTTTAAACCCAAAAAAAGAAGAAGGCTTTCTTAAAGAAAAATTGCAACTTAAAATATCTAAACCAAGAGAAGTTTCTAGGAATTTAACCAGACTCTTTCCTTGACGGAAACACGAGCAACTCAAATCCTTATTTGACATGGTTGGAAACACATCACCGTTTCTGAGTAAATGCGTACATGTTCAGAAATTATTAAGAACCATCAAAAAGTATCATTGTATTTTTTTAAGAAGACGAAATACGATTTTCTCTATATAAATGAAGCCCTGGCCATTCAGATCTCGTCTTTCGAATAAAACGAGAACAGACAGGGCAATGCTGCATGAGATTCTCCAGGGCTACATAAATGTTTACGCTCAAGAAACAAAGAGGAAAAAACCGCACCAATTTTAATCCAACCTCAAAAAAAAAAAAAAAAAAAAAAAAAAAAAAAAA
>JAJMHT010000062.1:5983-81635 GCA_030583145.1 Metschnikowia vanudenii | reverse complement strand
AGATCGTTTCTTTTCTGCCTTGCTAGATAACAGATTTCTCGTATTATGCTCCTTTGACATCTCCATCATCGTTACCTTGACCACCTTCGCTACTGATACGAAAAAAGACAATAAGCATAAAACAAATATTCTACTCTCTCATACACCAGCTCTTATAGATGAACAACAACTACTTCGCCGAAGACTACGTTCCTGGAACAACTAACATTTTCTCTTCATCAGATGACTCGTCCAGCAGCCACTCAGGAAGGCCGTTGAAGAAAAACTCCAAGGGGGTCATTTTGCTCCCGCAGCCTTCGGAATCGCCGAATGATCCGTTGAACTGGTCTGTGCCGCGGAAAATGTGGCATTTCTTCGTGGTGTCTTTCATCACGGGGCTCACGGCGGCGATTTCGAACGATGCTGGTGCCGCTCAGGACTCTCTAAACGAAACATACGGCATTTCCTACGCGGCAATGAACACCGGCGCTGGGGTGTTGTTTCTCTTTGTTGGCTGGTCGTGCATCTTCTTTGCACCGGCGTCTTCCTTATACGGAAGAAGAATCACATACATTATCTGCATTTTATCTGGAACCTTGGGCTCGGTTTGGTTTGCTGTATCTCGGCATACCTCCGACACCATTTGGTCACAGGCTTTTGTGGGCATGTCTCAAGCCTGTGCTGAAGCCCAGGTGCAACAGTCGCTCGTAGATATTTTCTTCCAGCACCAGCTAGGCTCCGTGTTGACGGTCTACATTATGGCCACATCTATTGGATCGTTTCTTGGGCCTTTGATTGCACACTTGATTTCTGATCAACAGGGTTTCCGCTGGGTTGGCTGGTGGGGTGCAATTGTATGTGGAGCTACCCTTATCGTTGTGATTTTCACATGTGAGGAAACTGTCTTTGACCGTTCGAAGTATTTTCCAGTTTATGACTCGGGAGATGCAAAGGACGCAGCCTCAGCTAACAACGAGTCTAGCGAAAAGTTGTTCCGTGCCATGGACGAAAAACCAGACCCTCGTCGTGTGCCTTTGCCGAAAGAATCACCCAGGACAGAATTATCCAAGAAAAAAGACGTAAACGATACGGTTTATGAAAAAACAGCAAGCGGCGACTCCGAACTCGGCGTTATGAACGAGAGGTCTGAAAAACCCACACCATACCATAAACGTGTGGCTTTAATCACTCCATCTTCGTTTATCGAAGGCTTCGGTTTCAAGCAATACATCAAGCGTTTTGTTATCTACTTTAAGGTGTTCACGTTGCCCGCCGTGTGGCTCTCTGGAATTCTATGGGGCCTACAAGATGCATACATGACGTTCTTCTTGACTACCCAAGACACTTATTTTTCAGAAGATCCATGGAACTATTCCGAAACGCGCATTGCAGTGATGAATGTGGCTACTTTGGTGGGTGCTGTGATCGGGTGTATAATGTCTGGTGTTATTTCCGATAAGCACGTGCTCTGGTTGGCCAAGCGAAACAATGGTGTGTACGAGCCCGAGTACCGGCTCTGGCTTCTTTTCATCACCATGATCATTTCTCCCCTTGGGCTCTTCATGTTTGGCGTGGGTGCGTCCAAAGGTGGCGAATGGCCGGCGTGGGTTGTCTATGGCGGTCTTGCGTTCATTGGATTTGGATGGGGTTCTGTGGGAGATACGGCCATGTCATACCTAATGGACGCGTACCCTGAGATTGTCATTCAAGGAATGGTGGGGGTCTCCATCATAAACAATACCTTGGCTTGCATATTCACATTTGTTTGCTCGTTGTGGCTCAACAGCTCAGGGACACAGAACACGTACATTGCATTGACGGTGATTGATTTCGTGTCCATTGCATGTATCATTCCAACATTGTACTGGGGCAAGAGTTGGAGAAAAAAGACCAAGGGTCTCTACATTGAGTTGGTGGAACTCACGAACGGTATGGACTAATTTAATCATAGAGAGCCATACAGAAACTTACAGAAACTCACCCTAATTTCTTTATTTAATTTATGTATTATATCATACACTCAGCAGAGCGGAATGGATGAATGGATGTAGGAGAACCCCAGTAAAACGAGAAACGGGAGTCCAATAATTCACACTTAGGCGGCACTTTGAGGCAGCCAAATAATCTTCCTCGTTTTCCTAATCCATCATGACCTCGCCATTGTCCTGAGCACTAAAAGCACCAGGAGCATCCAGCAGTTGTGTTTGGTCATCGACACCACCATTCATGTAGGCAGACAACTCCTTATCTAAGTCCTCGGCAGTCTTCTGCACAGGTCTTGGCTTTCTCTCTCTTTGCTGCTTGGCTTTAGCCTTCACCCGGTGGTTCTCTCTTGGTCTGGCACTTTCTCTGGCCCGAGCAGCCTCACGGGAATCACGAGGAGCACGAGAATCACGAGAATCACGAGGAGCACGAGAATCGCGAGGAGCACGGGTATCACGAGACCCACGAGCAGCAGGGAGGGATACAGGAGCTATTCTATCGGCCAAAGAGGTGGCGTTTTCAACAATAAGGATGTTTCCCATGGCTTTCTTACCGTCGAACTGGTGAATGGCACGTGCGTTATTCTCGGCAAAGTCCAGCTGGAAACAAACATAGGCAACGGTTTCATCTCTTGGATCAAACTTGACGAAATCCACAGGAGCGATACCTAGGAACAAGTCAGACAAGTCCATACCGTTCAAATCTGGGTGGATGTTTTTGAGTCTTAACATGGCCCTTCCTTCTGCAGATTTCAAGATCTGTGCTGGGATACCTGTATCATTATGTGGTCTACCGCCCTGAAAATTGGTTAGTAACACTGTGTGAGCCAGACACAAGAGCATAATTCATGCTCCGGGCTTTTCTTGCGGCATATTTTGTTTTCAACCGATATGCCATAGTTGAAAACCAATAAGTCAAAAAGGAATGAAAAAATGGAACAAAAAAAAAAAAGAATAAAATGGAGCGAGATCGACCACACCACTTCAACACGTTTTCACCTTCTCCGGTTGAAACTATCCCGTATTCCGTTCCATCTTTATTTCCCCCGACATCTCATTGTTATTTCGCCCTTCTTTCCCTTCCATCTGCTTGCTTTTCTCAGATACATACAACTGGCCTTCTGCCACCTCTTCCACCTCTGGGTCTTCTGCCCGGGTGTTCTCTTCTACCCGGATGTTCTCTTCTGCGGCTGTCAGCACCATCGCCAAGAATACTGTCCAATGATTGTTCTAGAGCACCGGACATATTTGAGTGATTGTTTCTTTATTCTCCAAACTAGTGGACGTTTTCACCAACGAATGATGAAGAATAAGCGATAGTGCCAGGTTTCGCACATCACGTGACGGAATCGTGCCAAAGCACGAGGAGGATACATCACTAGGATTCGCACAGCACGCAGCACTTTAATAATGCGAGTAATTTAAGAGAAGCAATTAAGAATTTAGCAAATTAAAGATATTGAAATGGAAAGGGAAACGGAAGTGAAAATTCGCCGCAGAAGGCTACCTAGTTACGCTTCTTGGACGTCTTGAAGTCGTCATTCTCCTCATACTTGATGCCGACGAAGCGGCCGTCTAAGTTGAACACATCGGTCTTTTTCAAGTAGTCCAATGGCGACAACTTGGGCCAGTTAACAAACTGGTACCCGTTCTTGCCCACATAAAGCAAATTACGTACGCCAAAGTAGACACATCCGGCAATGAAAAGCAAGTTACGTAAGCTGGTAACCGATCCACTTGGATAGAACAACAATGCCACGAGAACGAACGCAGAAGCACCGATCAAATAAGGCACCATTTGCGTATATGGTGATCTCTTGTCAATGAATGGGTTCGAGATCGAGTCCTGGTAAGGCCTATAAACTCCCAAGAACAAGTCATACGAGTCCTGTCTCTGGCCATCCTTGTAGTTGTTGAGGTAATATCTTGTGATGGAGTTCACCAAGTCTTGCAACGCACCGACCTTTGTCCGCTTTCCAGTTCTGGTGTAGTCAGTCTTTAAAGCACCAGTACCCGAGTAAGCACACGATACAGCATCGGCATTATCGGCCCAGAAACTCTGGAAGAACAAATTGAACTGTGGGTCCAAGATCTCCCATGGGGTAGTGCTGTTTAATGGTAAGTACAGCGCCTTCTCAAACTGGTGCTGAAGAACCCACCGACCCAACATTGACTGCACAACGTTTGTACGGTCCAAACAATCCATACAGTTTGTACGGACAACCTTCTTCTGCAAGTTAAGTACGGCTTTAGAAGACAAGTCATAGGCAAAATAGTTGTCGCTGGTGAATCCCAAGTCCACCAAGCGGTCGATCAAAATCTTGACCCTGTCCCAGCGCATTTTTCTGCACTCGTGGTGGAAATCAAAGTAGATGTAATTGACATGGGCAGCAATGGCCTCAGGCAACGTTTCGACAGCCTTTTCATAGGCGTTTTTTACGGGCTTTTCGTACCCGCTCTGGTTTACCAAGTTGACCAAGTAATTCTCACCATAAAGCTCCACCTGTTGCTTGAAATGCTTCGCAGTGGCATCCTGGGATGGACGTGAAGAAATAACTAGGTTGGGCTTATATTTTAGGTTATTAATCTCGGACCAGTATACTGGAACAGAGCCTCTTGTTTGCAAGAAAGAGAAAACCTGGCCACTGGCAGTGGTGAGAACCTGCTCGGTTTCGTTAAAGTTGGCAACAGATCCTTTCTCGTCGATTCCTCGGCGGAAGTACCTGGTTCCGGCGCGCAAGTAGGAGCGACGTGTGATTAAGGCAAAGTCCAAGTTCCGGGTGCCCCTGAATTGGGCCGCGTGGGACTTGAAGTAACCATAGATTACAGGAGTAACAAAACTATCGGCACCAGCTTCTAACAATTCCTCACATAAGTACTTGTTCCACCAGAAGCGGTCGTCTCTTTTTGGCACACCATCAGCCCCGGCAAATTGTCTCTGTAAAGAGTTGGTCAAGTCGTAGGAGTTGTTAAGGGAGAAAAACAAAGTGGCGTTCTTCAAGTGCTGGTTCAATAAAGCCAAATACTGGCCCTCTTCGGTGTCCTTTTTAGCAAGTGTGTTGCTACCAAGAGGGTGGATCTTGAACGACTTCACCCTGGCGATTTCATTACCCAAAATGGTGCCAGTGACCTCATGTTGGTCAGCAACGATCAAGTACTTGTTGATCTTCAATTTGATACAGCCCAAGATACATGACACGGTGGTGGTGGTATCTTTTGAGTAGGCGGAGGCCATAGAATCGCCTTCTTCAATGGTGGAATCAGACACCAGGAGGTATTTTCCCGTGAACGATGAGTAGAACACGTGGATCCCATTACTGCTGATTGAGTGGGTCAAAGTCATGACTGGCAAATAATCCAGGAGAAAAAAATCAAACAAAAGAGGGTTATGACCGTTGAAATTTGAATGCCAACCAATGTTTATGAAAAGTCGAATTCGCGGTGCACATGGGTATGCATATTCATGCTGGCACATTGGCAGTGGGAGTACCCCCGTGCCTCCGCGGACAGATGTGGATTCTATATTAGTCAGTATGGGTGATTTCTTCCGATCATAAGAAGGAATAATTTTTCTATGTAGAAAGAGCCAATTTTCTTGAAGTGGCTAGAAACTAAGAGTTTTGGTAATTCATCTCTTTTTTATTTTGAATTAAAAGGGTGTTTTATGGGTGTTTTATGGGACCAAAAGAGCAGGTGCGGGTTCTCAACTCGCACTTGCCAATGTGAACAAAGACCCAGTAAGAATATTGGAGATAAGGTTGCACTTTTTACTATAGTAAAGGGCAATTGACTTTTTTTATTTAAAAGGGCGAAAGAAAAAAAAAAACTTTCAAGAGAGATATTTGGAAGCTTTCTTCCCTTGTGGCTGGGTATTTGCTAGTGTTCTATCGATTCACATTCTTAGGGACATTGCCTTAGTTCAATGTTGTTTATGCAATGGAATCACCCATGTGAAATAAGCAACTACACTTCTTCGATGAGTGGAAGAGATCCCGGAAAAGCAAGTAGTGCAATGACAAATCATCTTTTCTGGCGAAAAAAGAGCTATGAATTATGTGGTTCACACTTTGCACTAATTGATGCCCTCCTTCCAAAGACATTCAAAAAAGTTGCAAGCTAGGAATTTGTGGGCAATTTAGTTTCGCAAGCTCACTGTTTGAAGAGCTGAATCTAAGCAAGTATTTCCAACCGTTTCAAACAATAAGCACTCGAAGATTATTTTACATCTGACCAGAAAAAACAGAAAAAAAAAAAAAAAAACAGAACAAAAAGGATGTGGAAGTATTAGGAAGTTCTTGGAATCTTCGAGCATGTTGTCATAAAAGTTCTTAATTAAACCTTCGAAGTCATTCAATGCGAACATCAATTTCGGTGCCAGTTGGAATATATTTTAGAGACCAAAAAAGACCAAAAAAGTGCCTCCAAAATAAATCAATTTTAGTCTACCTGAAAAATTTTAACACTCTACAGGTCTGAAGGTGCTGCTCAGTTATAGTTTAATCTTCAAGTACTTAGCTCATGTTGCGGCATTCTTCCGAAACAGACCCTCTTGAGTCGTACAGGAATTACCACCACCTAATAGCAAAACGAGAAATTATCATTGCCCTAAAAAGGAGCAATTGAGTCAAGTGGATTCTTTTAATACCACTACTTGTTTTTCTTAAAAGAACCATTTTTTCCATTCAGATCTCGGTTCTGCTCTCAATTGTTGCCTCATAACTATGTCTTTACGCTCTCCCGAGGCTGCGGCATCCGACCTGCAATCGGCAACCTCGCACGGCTGGTTGGGGCCACGGAAACCGCTCTCTGCAACACCCTCCACCAGTAATAATCACAACTCTTCCACAACCACGAGAAAAAAGACCAACCCACCCCCCAAAAAATGTACCAATTGAGATCCACACTTCATGGACACGAGCTGGATGTGCGTGGTATTACCGCAGTTTCCGCCGACGTCCTTGTTTCGGGGTCCAGAGACGCAACTGCTAGACGGTGGCAATTGGACCTGCTTCTAGATGCCAATTATAACAACACCATCTGTTTTCTGTCACCCACAAGCTCGTTCATCAACTGCGTAGAGGCAGTAGATAGTGATATAACTGGTCCCGTGATTGCCTGCGGTGGAAAGGATGCAGTGATCTACCTTTGTGAGAGCCACGAGAGCTACGCAAAGCCTGGGGACGATTTTGGAAAGTTCCAGTTACCTGGTCACCAGGGGAATGTGTGTTCGCTTCACCACCAAGCAGAACAATTGATTTCAGGCTCGTGGGACTGCACGGCCAAAGTGTGGGACTTGCACCGTTTTGACGTCAAGTATGATTTGGTTGGCCATGCTGCGTCTGTGTGGGATGCAAAGATCGTCGATGCCGATCAAAACATTTACCTCACGTGCCTGGCCGATAGAACAATCCGTAAATGGAGAGGCAATGTTGAGATTGGCTGCTTCACAGGCCACGCAGATGTCGTGCGGAAACTATTGGTGTTTCCCGGGGGCAAATCCTTCGCGTCTGCTTCAAACGACTGCACCATTAAAATCTGGGATACCGAATCGGGAAAAGTTCTTCAGACGCTTCAAGGACATGACTCCTTTATTTACGACCTTGCGCTTTTATCGACCGGCGAACTTGTGTCGACGGCAGAAGACCGGTCCGTGAGAATCTGGAGAAACGGCTCTGTTTTGCAAGCCATCACTCTTCCATGCATTTCTGTATGGTGCGTGACGGTTCTTGCCAACGATGATATTGCTGTTGGTGGCTCCGATAAACAAATCTACGTGTTCACCGCAGACAAGACCCGTTCGGCTACTGCAGATGGCATCAAGGCCTTTGAGGATTTGGTAAGGCTGTCTGCCATCTCCGAGCAGTCCATTGATGACCTCAAGAAAACCGATATTCCCGGATACGACCGTTTGGATTCCCCTGGAAAAGAGGAGGGTTCTACAGTCATGGTCAAGAGTCCTGCTGGTGTGATTGAGGCTCATCAGTGGTCTGGAGGCCAATGGATGAAGATCGGAGATGTTGTCAGCTCTGCGGGAGGCTCATCGGGAAAGAAGGAATACCAAGGCAAAGAATACGACTATGTGTTTGACGTAGATGTCGAGGATGGCAAGCCGCCTCTCAAGTTACCTTATAATGCCACCGAAAACCCCTATCTTGCCGCAGAGCGCTTTTTGGCTGCCAACGACTTGCCGGGTTCTTATACCGAGGAGGTTGTCAAGTTTATCAACCAAAACACCGCCGGCGTCTCTTTGGACCAACAGTCTGCGACCACTGCAGCTCCCGTGGAGAAGCCATACTTGACTAAACCATCCGAACCTGTGTCGTCAAAACCAACCAGCAGGTTCTTTCCTCAAAAGACCCCTATCGTTTTCAAAGAGTATAAGGCCGAGCAGCTTGCCAAAGGATTCACCAAATTCAATTCTGCTCAACCGGAAGAGTATGCGTTTTCTGAGACAGTTGCTTCTAGGGTAGGGTCGTGCTTGCGTGATCTTCTGTCTAAGGATGCTATCTATCTAGTGACAGATGTGATACCGGTGATTCTTGAGAAATGGGAAAAGGCACAGAAATTGATTGGCTTTGACTTGTTGCGTGTCTGCATTCTGAAGATTACTACAGTTGATCTTCTTCAATCCACGGATGCTGCTGAGAGCGTGTTCCATTTGCTCACACGCAGTCTAGAGGAAGTGTCGGAAGAGGACATTACTTTGTTCATGATGATGTCGAAGTTTTTGAGTAATTTGACCACCAGCACTCTCTTCACTCAAATATTCTTGACAGTTGGTGAAGATGGCTCTGTCGTATTCAACGAATACTTTGACGATTTGACTCAAAACCTCACAGTGATTGTGAAAGTGTTGACATCATCGGCAATTGCAAGTGGACATAAACACTACAGGCTGGCATTGTCATCGATTGCCTCTTTCTTCTATGATGTCTCGGTGTATATATTACTGAATAAGAGCGTTGGGTCTACGCCGTCGTCTTGGAAGACTTTGGTGGCTGTGCTCGAAGATGTCGCTGAAGATTTGGTGCGCGCGGACGAAGAAGCTGCCTACAGATTGAACGTGACTTACGGCAATCTTTTGCTGGCGAACGGAAAAATCCCCGAGCCCAAGTGGTATGAAATTTCTAAGCGCTCATACGGTCTGAGCAGGTTCCAGGAGGTGCAGGCCGAAATCGAGAAACTTCTTTAGAGATTTTTGGCGAGAATATGTATGGGTGTTGAGACATCGAGAGAATGTATGGGTGAATCAGACAACGAAACTACGGAAACACAAGCCTATTTTACAGTGTCGAAAGTATTTGGATCTGAAATTGAAAACTAAAAATGATTGGATTAATATACACGCATGTAAATCGGAAAGGATGCCACATCCCAATGACCCGATTAAGTAACAATGATCAGTAGAACAACTCGGAAACCTTTGGCACCATCGACGCCAACTTGTTGGCCATGTCCAAGTTCAAGTTGTCTGACAATTGCATGGTAGAGTAGGAGTTAATCTTGAAGTCAGAAACGCTACATTTGCCAATGACTTCGTATATTTTGCCTTCCTCGAACTGTTCTGCTCCATGTGTCGAAACATCTACTGGCCCACCGGCATCTAGGGTGGCCGAGTCAGCGAAAGAGTCGACAGCTGTGACTTTACCGATGATTCTCACAACTCTTCCAGGAAAATCTTTGAGTGTGGTAGCATTTACCCTTATACTTGCAGCGTCCATATTGTTATTATTTAGTTGTGTTCTTTCCGACCTGGAATGGTTGACGGTCGGAAGGCGTGTAACGAAGACGTGTGGGCTACGCGTATGCGGATGCTTGCACCCGTACATGCGAACACCTCGGAGGTGAAATTTCAAGCGCGTGCACTTCGAGACCTGGTTGAAGTGATAAGAAAAAAGATTGTTTACGAGTTTCGCTTTATAAAATGTCAAATCCTCTTCAAAATATTTTTCCCACTTCCCCTATTATAAAGCTTTCCTCCAATTTGTTTCAAGTATATATATTTATATATATATATATGTAGTTTTCTGCCTACGGCCTTGATCCACCTTTACGCGTTCGTCAAGTACTTCACGCGTAACCTTATACCTTGATGCTCAAGAAAGATAACCTCGACTTCTCACAGCGGCAAAATTCACAGGAAATCTGATCACAAAAAAACAAATAAACAGGATATCTTCCTGATATGGAACTTCAAAACATGTGCGTGCCAGCCGACTACACAATTTATTGAACTTCCTGCAGTCGAGAATGACAGAAGACGCGCACCCTGGAACACGGGCTGCTGCAACTATACGCAGAGAATTTTGCACCCATGGCAGACATGAAAAGTACAAGAAACCAAAAGAAAAAAAAAAAACCACGCCTCACCGAGAAAGAAGTCTGTTAAAAAAACAAGTCTATTTGTTGTATGCAAGTGTAAAATGTGCATCTATAGTGATATTTTGGTATCAATTTGGCGAATAATTTTGTAATTTCTAATTTTGAAGACAAATAGTCCAACAACTACAGAGAGTTACTTAGCAAGGACTGTAAATTTGGAAGTTTCATTTTCTTTTTAATCTCACTAGAATATCAAAAGCAGTTTCCTACTTAAAATCGTAGAAGACCAGAATCGTGTTTTGTGGTCGGGATGGTCGGGGCCATACCTCAAAAATGATGACAGAATATACTATGCGTCGATTTCAAAACAGTATGCTAGATTTTTCAGAATCGTAGATACCGAATCGTAGGATTTATTACATGCTTGGGGCATTATAGTGGCGTATTGTAAAATTGATTCGGGTATAAAGCAAGATGTAACTCCCGGAGAAACAGAAACTTTTCATAAGCTTCAATCCGCAAGTAATCAAAGGTTTGTTTCAAGAAAATCACCTCAATGGAGTTTTTGAATCTGGAGTTCGAGCAACCCTACTTCCAACTTGGAGGCCTGCAATCAACATTGAAGGCCAGTGCAACCGAGCCAGAAGCCCGTAGCTCGCCCGAGGACTGCTTTGATGTCATGACATGTCCTGATATCTCCAAGGATTCTGAGGCTGTTTTGGAGAAGTGGAAGTCCAAGGAGCCAGAACCACACGCGCGCGGCGCATCTTCAGACCAAGGTATCGATGGCTTGCTTGGATTCATCGACTTTGGCGACGACAACCTTTTGTTGGAAGATTCAAGGTCCTCCATGCAGATCGTCTCTGAGGAAGCAAGCCAATCACCAGAGGTAACTGCTGAAAGTTTGCAGGCATTTTTAGCCAGCGAGTTGGGCAACCAAATCGCTGATCAGCAGTTTTCGCAACTGCAGCCGCAACCTCAGCCGCAACCTCAGCTGCAGCCTCAAGCCCAAGTCCAAGCTCAAGCTCAAGCTCAAGCTCAGACTCAAGCTCAGACTCAGGCGCAGACTCAAGCTCAGGCACAAACGCAACCGCAGGTGGCAGCCTCGGCACCACCAGCGTCTGAGAAGACCACAAAGTCGCCCGTTTCCCAGACTCTGTCTTCACCTCTTTCGGCTGTTAATTCGTTGCTAATTTCTTCGCCTTCTTCTTCGATAACTTCGCTTCATTCAGCTAATAGAAACCGAAACAAATTGCTATCTTTGGAATCTTTGCCAAAACGCGCTATGAACTTGCAACTTGCTGCATTGGAAATCCCCATACCTTCCCCACCGCACCAATCAGATGGAGACTTATTCAACTTGAAATCTGAAATTCCCGAAGAAACGTATCTTGCTACATTCATCGACAGCAGCCTGTCCACCTTTTTAGGAAAGAACGATCCTTTTGCGGCCTTTGATGGAGTCTTTGCAACCGAGTTCGAGATTTCTGCCTTTTGTGACACAAAGGTCGATGCCATCAATTTGGGAGCCAATTTGGGGGCTAATTTGATGACCAATGTGAGCATGGGCACCAATGTGGACACTAATATGGTCACCTACACCAAAACGAATGTGAGCACAGCCGTTGTGCCAACAAGACCTCACCGTAAGGTGGAGTTTGTTTTGGAAGATAAGGATACAGAGCAGTTGGGGCCTCTGGAGTCTGAAGGTCTCAAGAACAACCAATTAGTGATACGCCCCGCCGATATGGCTTTGGTGCCCACCGACTTCTCTGTCTATGACCAAAGCTTGTTGATGTACAATCCCTCCTACCAAGTATTATTACAGGGCTCGGGTCAAATAATATCACTGCCGTTGGCGGAAGAGTGTCGGACTGAGTGTTCATCATATTTTAAGGACTCTTCCTATACTTTAACCAACCAGACTGATATTCCTGGTGCAGAGGGAGTCAGTCCACTGTTCTTGTCGACCATCCCGAGATCCATGATCAACACCAGCAACTTCCCCCTTCCTCTTGGAGAGCAGGCACAGTTCGGTCTCGAAGTCAAGAAAGCAATTACTAATTTGGCCAATTTGGCCAAGGCCGAACCCCAAGAAGTCGCTTCTAAGAATGAATGCGTTGTTCCCCCCAAGACTCCCAAGACGCCAAAGACGCCAAAGACTCCAAAGACCCCCAAGAAGTCCCCAAATTCAGGCCCCCGCGAGCATAAGCAGGCACCCAAAACGGTAGTCGGGACAAAGAGTAAGTATAGAGTCGGAAAGGGCGACAAGCCTAAAAGACCCAAGAAGGAAAAGAGACATTTCGATTACTCGGGCGTAAAGGTACGCAATGACGTGATACTTCTACCACAACTACAAAACACGGCCAGGAATAACTTGCTTACCAACCTGGCGTACAAGGAGAAGCTTGTGACGCTACTCAACCAATCAGATTGTCTGATCAACAGGATCCGATACCATCGGGGTAACATCGACTTCCTCCACGAATTGCATCCAAATGTATTTTACGAGAGAAACCCTTTCTTTGACCCAAATCATCCTTACCAGCAAGAATTCACCCGCGTGGAGTTGGATCCCGAGACTAGTGCCCCCATCATGGAGACAAGAAGCGCACTCTGCTCATATTGTGAGGATATTTGCTTTTATGAACTCAAGAACTCTTGTTACTCACAACACATGAGCCACCTGCATGGAGTTTACACCGACGACTATTTGACCCCAGACCCTCTTTTGATTGGTCGTTACCAGGTGGCCAAGAAGCCCAATCCTCTCAGAAAGACGAAGCCTCGTATTAGATGCCACGAAGGTATTGTTTGTCCCGCATGTTACGACGTGGTGGAGATTCGTTGTTGGTCCTCCACCCTGGAGAAGAAGCCACTTTCAAACTACTTGAGACATTTCAAGGAAAACCACAGGGTTGATAAGAGGAAGGAAACATTTTTCAATTTGTTTGAGTGAGTAACGCGGGCCATACGTGTTTGTGGAGGACTGGTTCTTGTCAAGATTGTTATGTCGCGGTTTTTTTTAAAGCAAACCGCTTAAGACTGGACCTCATTTTTTTTTATTATTTGCACATAAGTTTTTTTTATAATTTGCACATAATTTTTTTTATTATTAGTAAACACTAAGTTTTTTATTATTTAAAGTTCATCGCACCTATATTAAACGTTTATGAGCTCATTCAAGAACTTGCCAGCTTCACCTCTCTCCTCTGCTCTCATCAAACTCTCGCCGATCAAGAACCCATCAACACTGTCTTTCTTGTAGTTGCTGACATCTTCAACAGAGCTAATTCCCGACAACGCCAAAACCAAGACATCACCCTTTCTCGAACTGTTTTTCGCAGCGTCAACGAGCGAGCTCGTGGTACCGAGGTCAACATCAAACGTGGTAAGGTTTCTGTTATTGACTCCAATGACAAGTGGCTCCTCGGTAGAGCCACCCAGCGTCAAAGCAAGAGCAGTCTTCAATTCAGAGGCATCATTAACCTCCACTAGTGGTACCATGCCCAAGGACAAAGAGTACTCGTAAAGCCTTTGGAGCAATTGTGCATCCTGCAACATCTTGACAATCAACAACACCGTATCGGCACCAGCCAAACGGGCCTCCAAGATTTGGTATTCGTTGAAAATGAATTCTTTACGCAAAACTGCTGGCCTCGTGTAATCCTTGAGGTCTGCTGGGTTGTCGATGACGCGACGGATCAAGGACATATCATCCAAAGACCCTTTGAACCATTTTGGCTCGGTCAACACGGAGATGGTCGAGCAGCCGTTCTGTGCATATGTGAGTGCTTGGGCTGCAGGGTGAGCATTGATGTTGATATCTCCCTTTGAAGGCGAAGCACGTTTAAATTCCGACAAGATGATGTTTTGTCCATTGTTCTTCGTGCGCCCGAGACGCTCGTAGAAGTTTATCACTGGAGGAGCTACGCCAAGGGCAAGACTTTGTTCCAAGTCAGCAAACTTCTTTCCCGGAAGCTGCTGAATCTTCTCGTAGTCCGCTATACGGGAGTTGTAGATCTTTGTCAAAATGTTCTCCTTCACAGGGCTTGGAATATTCTTGTTATCAGTCCAGTAACCTCCCTTCCACTGCAAAACGTTGTCGATGATAATTTGGCCCGACTCAGTCAAAATCGACTCCGGATGGAATTGAACACCTTCAATAGCGTACTCTTTGTGACGCACACCCATGATGACCTCCGGGTCAGACTCGGTGGTGGCGGTAACCTCCAAGCAATCAGGAAGGCTGCTCTTCAATCCGGCTAAAGAATGGTACCTTGTCACAGCAGCACCCTGGGGAACACCTGCAAAGATGCCCTTGCCATCGTGTTTTATTGTGGAAGTTTTTCCGTGGACTATTTCACCAGCATATGAAACTGTTCCTCCAAAAGCCTCAACCATACATTGTTGACCCATGCAAACACCGAAGATGGGGATTTTGCCCTTAAAATGGTCGATAGCCGCCTTTGACACACCCGAGTCGGTCGAAGGGTGGCCTGGGCCAGGCGATATAAACAAAAGATCGGGCTTGATCACGTTTTCAATTGTTTCAATGTCAACCTCATCATTTCTATACACGTCAACCACGGCACTGTACTTTGACTGGCACAAGTACTGGTACAAGTTCCAAGTGAAGGAGTCGTAGTTGTCAATCATTAGAACACGCTTACCGTTGATTTCGCCTGTCATTTTAAATGAATGTTCTTTGTTTGTTTGCTAGCTATACGGAATTAAAATAAATGAAAGTGCTTTCTGACTTGGAAACTACGTATAATAGACACCGCGGGAACTGGCTTCGTGAAGAGTCAGAGCTCACGTGATGTACAACATGCAGGCGCAACTGACAAATCTAGAAGGGCTGTATGAATCATGTGCGACCCGGGCATGCGAGCTTGCCCAACCTCATAGGTGGGTTGTCAACAGCTTTGACGCTACCGCTTGTTTTTTTTTTTTCCTTTGGTTCTAAATAACAAGTTTTGATTTTTAGGAGCAGCTTGGATGAGTAGAACCAATAATTTCTATGCGCAAACCAGATTTTTTTTTCTCTCTTTAATCATATGTTTGAATAAAAGGGGTAATTAGTTATGGGGTAGATGCCTTTCATCGGTGGCTGCCATGGCGTAGCAAATGCCCAAACAATGGGATTTGGTCCATTGAAGACTGGCTGATTTCATTTGGAACCAGTATACCAATTTATAATGCGACAGTCTATTTGTTGTACTGGTTCACGTTCAATTTTGTTGCAATGAAGACAGATGGGTCCTGCTCCGAGTGGGCGAACTTCAGAACTGTGGTGGTCAGTTAGCTGCCTTCTGGTCACAACCAGGATTTAATCATTCTTTTTCTTGCTTCGCATTCTAGAACTGATAGGCGCATTGTCATTAAGAATTTCTTGGATCTTACGTTGGACCTTAGCATCTTCATCATCGAACTCAACTCCCCTCAACATAACCGTGCTGACCAACTCAAGTATGAGCATGAACAACGAAGAAATAATGGCCAAGACATAATTGGAAATTGTAACACCAATATCAAGCCAGGACCCTTCTGTCTTCACCAAGTAAAAGAAATTCAAGGATAAGAAATCTGACGTGGAAATAATCAATGTCGAAATGGTAAACTTCCGAATTTCCAACTGATAGTTCATTATGCCGAAACACGTCGATAGCAAGACGTATGGGATGATAAGTTTGAGCATGAGCAAAGCACCCATGGGGAAAGGATCGAAGATGGGAATCAATCTGTAGACCGAGTCTAAAGAGAATGAGGAGATCGAAGCCACGTTACCGGTTCCAAAAAACGCGAACTGCAAGAAGAAGAACCCAATAATGGAAATACGGATGATCTGAAGCCAATACCCTTTTGGAATTTGCTTTTTGCCATCCTTGGTCTCATTAACGCTCTCGCTATCAAATTTGAGTTGCGACTCTATGTTCAACCATTGCAATAAAACCAACGAGTAACCAACATAGAAAAATAGCTCAAAGGAGATGGTCAATATAACGAACGTAGGAACAAAGGTGAGGTAAACAATCAATAAACGCAACTGGTAGTCCGAAGATGGTCTGAAAGCATGCAAACCGGGAAAAACTACCAAGGATACTACAAAAGTAACCCACCCCAAAACTTGCGATGCCAACGGAAGACCATCTCTGGCCTGCAAGGATGCAACAGACACGTTGGTGGCAATAACCATCACCACAACAGCCACCAATTGGCCCAAAACAACCTTCTTGATGAAAGTAGAAATATTCCTCCTGAAGACTTTGCGAGCTCCAACACCTCCAACAATTAGTGAAGCGGCTGTACTGATATTGATTTGCGTCAAGCTTTCGGTCTTGACTGCGTCCAAATTAGTGAATGTGCACATACTCATGCAACTGACGAGCCAGAGGACTTTTGTGCGGAGGCACAAATTCTTCGAAACAAAAAATGGATACAAACCCACAAGGAAGAAAAGAACCGAGAACATATTTCTGTCAAAGAAGCCATAGACGATACTCTCGTACATGCCTAGGAAGCATACAAGAGTAAACAATTTGGTAGCGTTGGATATGCCAAAGAAAAGCTCACCTAGGCCTTCGGAAAACAAGCGCCTTTCGTTGAGAATCGTATACCAAAAGAAAATCGGAAAGGCTGCATACATATAGTAGTTGAACGGCGAGCTTTGGTAGAAGAGCAAGTAGTTGATTCCCAAGCCCAAGGCACTGAAGAAAAGAAGAAGTGGGGTCGAGTGTGACGGTTGCTTGTACTCATCCAAAATGAACAACTTTAAGAAGATATTAAATGAGTAGGTAATCCACCCAAAGAAACCGAGGGTTACAATGGAACGCAAAAGAAGCCAGTTGTAGGTCTGGAGGTATCCCAAGCCATCCAAAGCACACTTCATTAACAGCTCGGTCAAAACAATAGCCTCCTCTTCGAGTGCAGCAGTGTTTGGGGCACCACTCTCAAGCAAAGTTATGAGTGCTTCAATTTCTTGTTTGAAAACCGCAACAGGCTTTTGTAAAAATGGATCAAACGGTTTGTAGCGAAACTGGTGATCATAAACCTCACTCTCCTTTACAATATACTGCTCAACCACGGCCAAAGCATTCTCATAGAGAGCCTTGATCTTATTCAAGGGCGTGCCCTGGATGTAGGCTAAGGGCAACTCTCCGACAGAGTTTGCAGGGTAGTTTGCACCGATCAAATATGCCATCAAGGACGCGATGTCTGCCTGGCGCACATCATGACGCTCCAAATGATCGAAACCCCATGTGTCGAAGTAGTCGGCCTCGTAGCCACTGGACACGGGATCTTGGTCGAGTTTACGTTTTTCCGATGCCAATACTGGCTTGTTTACACCTGCTCCCCATGCAATAAGGGGTGTACGTGTGTTGTCGGGATGACCATCACCGTGCGAGCCAAAGTCGGACATTCCGTGGTCAGCAGTGAACACAAACGCAGTATCGTTATCGCCAAAGTATTCATTGATGGCAGGAACAAGGCGTGACAACTGTTGGTCAATGTACTGAATGTTATCGTAATACTCAGCCGAGTAAGGACGGTATGCGTGGCCCGCAGTATCGGGTCCAAGCAAGTGCAAGAAGAAAACGTTTCCGTCTTGGTGCAACTCGTCATGGAGGGTTTTATTGGTGAGGGAGTTTTCCATCAACTCGTCAAAGTGTTTGAACACAAAGGAGTCCAACTCGATGGAACTCTGGGTGAAATCTTCAAATTCATGCCCATACATGCACACGTCGATTCGGCCAGGCACGACATTTTCGCCATAGGCAAACATCGGCAAGATATCCGGAGACCCAAAAGAGTAGGTGTGGGTAGATTGATTAAAGAACGAGTCAAAGTCCACAGGGTTTTCCTTCCACCCTTTGGTCACGGCACTGACGTCCTCGTAGAACCCGGCGATCATGGCCACGTGACCGGGCCGAGATTCCGTGGGCATACGTGTGTTGGATATTCCCCACGTGGCATTGGTTTCAACAAGGCTACGGAGATATGGCGCCAAGTACTGTTGTTTGCCCGTACTTGGGTGCACGAGTTTCTTGAACGTTTTGTCGGCGCGTAAGCCATCCCCCACAATCAAAAAGAGACGTTTGGCTGGAGGGTTCTGTGTGGATTTATGTTGGTCCATTCCATGCACCAAAGGCGACACGAAATAGATATCGAAGATCAGCCAGAGGTAGTAGAAATGGAAGAGCACCCCCACAATGATGAATGCCTGTCGTTGGAAACTCATTTCGTAGTTTTCTGAAGAAATGGGGTGTACAAAAGGTAATGTTTTTTTTTTTTTTGGTGGTTACCTCGTGCAATCGTTACTACAGGGTGTGCGTGGGACTGCGCAGATATTTTATAGTGTGGAACCGAAGGTGAATAATTTTCCCTTCTTACTGCGTGGGCTTTAACATGAGGGGGTGGTTACGATTCTCCACACGCGTCCATGACAAGAAAACAAGAGTTGCTAAATTAACCTTGCTAGAATTTTTGTGACGTGTGTTTATTGAATGATCTTGATTTTTTATTGAGTAAAAAAGGAAAAGTTTTTATAACATGGGTCAGCTAGGTGTTGGGTTCTCTTGTGTGTGTGGTGTTTTTTTTTTTCTTTGGCGCACCCTGGAGTATTCTGATGAGACGCGTTGCCTGCACTGCTTTAGGTTTGCCAATTCAGCGATTGGTCTGGGAAGTATAACATGACATTGGAAGACACCAACAAGGAAGGATGGATAATTATTAGCTATATGAGAAATTTAAAATAGGAACCCTCTAATTAGGTGAATAGAGGAATGATTTTCCTTTTAAAAGAAACAAATGGTATTATGGAAATGCTATTTTCATGCTGGCGGAATTTGACCTGCGCGCGCAAGTTACTTGGCACCAAATTGAGACTATCGACCATATGTATTGCGTGTATACCGTTTTAGCAACTCGTCGAGTTAGATTATTAATAAACTGCAACAGGGCCATTAGGTTTTCAAGGTGAAAACCATTGCCTTGTAACTTATATACACAAACAAGTACTTCACATTGGAATACAGAGACATGTGCAAGGGCTCATTCTGGCGTTCGTTCAGATTGCCGAGATCTTCATCTGAAGAGTCAAACCCCCCTCCCCCGAAACCGAAATAGTTTACATGAAGATATAGTGAAATTCCAGGGCAAATTAAAATTTCTCGGAATTGTCAAAATAATTATGTTTGTAGAGCAAGTGTTGCGTTTGTAGCATGCTAGGAGTCAGACTAACTGGGCTAAAACAAACTGTCAGTGTGAATTGCGAATTAAATACCAAACTAAAGAGCGCCAACACTCTCAACACAGCCAGAGAAAGGAGTTGGCTGCAATCTTTAAAGAAAATGATCTGTCAAAACAGGAACACACCTAGCTTTATGATTTATCATAATAAATGTTTACCAGTCACTTTAAAATCCAATTAAGTTTTTCTTAAGGAACAAGCGTTTGCAAGCCACTTCAGGCAATACCCAAATCATTTTGGAACTTTGCATAAGTTGTAGACCTCTAGAATCTTGTTTCAAGTAAACAACCTAATAGAATATATTTACCCCGCACCAGACGATACTTCTGACGAAAACTGACGTAGTTATGAGTTAAATCGGTACAATTTTCGCATGCACCTAGCTGATACCGCGAAAGACTAGATCCAAATATATTACGCGAAAGTCATAGGTTGAATGGGATGAAGAAGACTTGAGCAGTGTCTACGAAAAAAAAGATCACCTGTAAGAGAAGATATTTCACCAATCACTTAGCCCCTTGGACATATAGAATTGGGAAAACATCACCGTGTAGCAAATGATGTGATGTCAAAATAGTAGAAGTAAAATTTATTTTCTGTTCTAATGACCAGCATATTAAAATTCTGACACTGATTAGGCGCTAACTATGTTGGATTCTGAAGAGTACGATGCCTGCGCGAGGGAAATGGTCTGGTCAGTAAGGTCGTAATAGACATAAGCCTTTCTCAAGAACACATCACCCAAGATAACAATGTTTTGGTCGTAACCGAAACCCAACAAACATGTGCCATCATCTTGTTTCACAATGGCATCAGCATAAGAGAGAGAGATGGTGTTGGAGCCAAAGTTAAACTCAAGGAACTTGTCTGTTGGCTGATTGCAGCTGGTTTCACGGTATTGAATATCACCCTGGCTCACAACGGTTGTACTGAAAAGCACATCCAACTCTTGGATAAGCTCTTTGGTAAGAAGACCCAAAGAGGTACCGGAATCCAAAAGAGCAGCAGCATTCACTGAAATGGTCTTTCCACCGAAGTTCACCGATTGAATATCGACTGCCAAGCCATGAGCACTCAGGTCGATGTTATATGGAACCAAATCTCCTGTATACTTCTCAGTATCGATACCTCCAAATATAATCGAGCCGCTACCACCGTCAGGACCCAAGAACAACGAGTAAGATGCCTTGGAAGTGATGCCTGCGGATTGTAAAGCCCAAGGAAGGTTGTCGTAAGTGGATTGGGAAGCTTCTTGATTCCTGTCTGCGACACCCAAAATACCTGGATCACTGGTGCTAGCTTGAGCAAATTGGAAACTAGAGAGAACGGGTTGGGCAGTGTCAAACTGCAAAGTGTCCAAGTAGTACTCGCCAGAAGTGCCACTTCCATCCAAGTAGCTGATGGAAAATTCAGACCCAGTATCCTGGGAGGAGCTCGAAGAGCTTGGGTCATAGCCCGAGCTAGGTACCCAAAGGTCAGAAGAGCCAGTGTCAAGTGATACGGTACTCTTCTGCTGATTGGAACCCAAGAGAACATCAATCTGATAACTGAGATCACGGTAGTCGGAGATAGTGACTGGGTAGCCATCTCTTTTAACAATCTTTGATCCATGCTTCGACCAGAATTCTTTGGCTGTAGTGTTGCCGACGGTCTTCAGAACAGTGAAGTCAAGCTTCAAAGGCGAAGTGTTGCTTCTCGCCTTAACCTCAGGAAGGGCTAATCCTTGCACGAGGGCAAGAGCAAGGGAGAAGAGAGTGATCAATTGAAGCATTTCAAGTAGTGGTGTGTATGTTGCTGGTGAAGCTACTGATTGAAAAGTATCCCTGTCCAGGGAGAGCTGGTCCCAGCTTTATACCTGATATTGGTAAGTCATACATTGTGGCTTCTGAGTGTAGAAGCTACATCGTGTGGAAAATGATAGGCAACATTTGTAAGCAATCCTGATATTGTGTTTCCCCACAGTCCGCGCCTGTGAACGGCTCCAACATAAAGTTTTCATAATGTGGCTTGCTTATCTTTTGGCGTGAAGCCGCTTGGGTGCAAGTGACGTGCGTTCATAGTCAATGCATGATTGACGGGGTTTGCTGTGACTAGTTCGTGAAAGGGCACGATATATTGAAATACACAGCTCTTTGAAAGGAATAGCTTTCGAGGTGTCGATATTTTTACCAAATTTCCGAAGCCGCCACATCAAGAGTAAAAAAACACAGAAAAAAAAATCGAAATAAGAGCAATAACGACAAAAAAAAATCAAAATTATAGATCGGGCAGTTGTGCATTCCGGTGTTTGCGCGTAAATGCCCGTACTCTAATTTGGCATTGAGCGAGAGAAGCTTTTGCCGGACTCGCGGCCAACGGGATTAAGATTCCGGAATTGGTGCAAAACTGGGCAACACCTCATGTTTTGATGTGGCACCACACGTCATTACTGGATGTGACACGGAATGCCACCACTTCTTTGAAGTTTGGGAGCAATCAACAAACAATGTGGGTGATTCAGTGCGGGTCAAAGATAGCGCAATTAGAGTGACATCACATTCTTCAACCAACAAGAGGCTAGCGTGCCTTCTGGCTGAGCACACCACATCACATGACCAGTCTTTTCTTTCTGTTGCACTCAATTAAAACGAAGTTTCCAAATATAGAACACATTGCAAATCCTTATTTGGTTAAGATAATCGACGTCCATGGTGGTCAAATTCGTTCTCAAGATATTTTCATTTTATTGTCCTTAGCTTCGGTCGCTCTCGCCCGGTGCTACTTGCCTTTCAGGGAAGCTGCGAAGGTGCGAGAGCCCCAGTACATATGTTTCTCGATGATAGCAAGTATACCCGGAATTGCATGTTTGCCATCAAAATTACTTCAATAATTCGCTTTTTCCCTCTCAATTTGATCATTTTGAATTTTTTTTTTGCCTTTTATCTTTAGGCCACTAATTGCACTCCTGTGGTTTTAGACGTAATAAGAGATGAATCAGGAGCAAGCAGGAAAATCTGTGACCCCGCGTGAGGGCGTATCATGTAATTTTTAAGTTCGACTTTTGCTGGCAAAACTTATTCATTTCTGCCTAAAGCATACACTGGATGAGATAGTAGTTTGGAATGTAAAAAATCAGAAAACACTATCGTCTCCAGGAAGGGCATTTACCCTAAAGTTAAATTTTCAGAGTTCCAAGGTGTTCGGGATTGTTTCGCGTGAGAAGGCACAGAACACGACTCTACATCAGACGATCGAATTGAGTTGAATGGTATCATGATACTCACCGAAGAAACAACTAATGCTTGCCCCAATCTCAGGTGATGTAATTTTGTGTAGGCTCCCCTGTCTGGTTCTCAGAAGCGAACACAAATGTACCAATTAGTAGACAGCCTGGTAAGTTTCCTGGGATTCTAAGGATCTGGTATGGCCATACCTCTTTCTCCAAGATTCACGACGGGATACCAGAAAGACAGAGAAGTGGTGTCATTAGTGTCCTGATGTTTCTTAACGTTAAATTATTGGAGAGAGCTTGAGGTATGGGGCATATAGGAATGTATTGAAAGTCCCACAGTTTGACTGGAGACTAAACACTGAACGTATGGGTCAAAGAAAAGAATGCTTTAACAAAAAATGGTGGTGTCACTGGGAAGAACCCTCAAGGTTAGAAAGCGTGGCTTTTTCCATAAGGTCAATCGAGGAACAACATTTTTAAATGAAACTACCGAAGAGAAACTTACTGGAAAATTACCAATGGTGCTTTAAAAAAAATATGTTTATCCTTTATTTATTTCTGACAAACTGTAGGAAGACCGGATCTCATTCACGACTTTCACTAGTACGGTCATTTTATTTGAAATCACTTAATTCCTATTGTTGCAGATTCGTAGTGTATTTTGTTTCCTTGAAAACGTCGCTTGATTACAGTAATTGTTGCATGTCTTGGTTTAGTATAAATTGATTTTTTTGAATTCATCTGGCTAAATTCATCTGTTTCAAGCTCCCCAGAATTTCTTTTGCTTAATGTGAAATTTCACTATTAAGTTCTGCACCTTTCACATCTCTGTTTCATTACAAGCGTACTGTAAAGATATGAAATTACGGAACAAACATTAATGGTCTTTTGGGAATGACTCTGCGCTTTTTAATGACTTAAACCAGCTATATGTAGCGTTTCCCAACAGATGAAGAAGGATTGTTTTTTTTGTTTCTAATATGTATCTGCTTTTAGAACCACCCGCTTGCTTATGCGTCCAATTTCAAAAACTGAAGTTATGTTTCGTGTTACTTGTATTGCAAAATAAGAGAAAGGTTAAAACCTAGTGGTCACCTAGCTTCTGTCAACCATCAATTCTATGAGGATGATTTTAAGATTTCAATCCTACGTATGCTTTGAACTCAATCTGAATGTAAAGTATTAATGCAAATAAAAGACTTTTATCTCTACGCTCAAGAAAATCACACATATGTTACCTTACAGTCAAAGATTGAAGTTGTTTTCACTAAACACACACAAAACAAAAGCTAAACTAAGAGGCCCTTCCTGAAAGAAATGATTTATAGCAACAAAGACCACATTTTGAAGTTGGGCCTATCATAATCCCTTGCGACAATCGGAACCAAGAAAATCGGCGACTGAGACCCTTTATACTGGGATACCAGTTTCCTTAGCATCTATTCCCGACAACTCAACACTGAGTTGTGCAAGATTGGCCGTTTCTTTGGCGTAGTAGGCACCCACAATCTCGGTTACACCGTCAATAACCTCGGTTTTATCGGATCCAGCGGTTTCTTCAGCACCGCCAGTTTCTCCACCCTGGTTGCCGTCCATGATAGCTGCAGGGGCCCCATTACGGCGCACGTGCTCTATATTGGCGCAGCCAAGGTTTTCAAAGTCTTCCAAGTGCACAGCGACAGATAAACGTCCAATATATGCCTTGTTATGTGTGTTAAGCGATAAGTAAGGATCAATGTATGTTTTGCGATATGAGGTTCCCGCAATCGTGCCATGTTTTCCCGAAAGATCTCCAACAGGCTTTCTTGCGTCGGTTTTCTCCTCTTCGTCGCCATTGTAAGGATTAAAGTAACCGCCTGTCTCGCCACAATCGCCACTTTCAGGAACCGGGGCTTCGTGAATATCATACTCGAAGGGGCCACCAGTCCGCGGCAACCCTGAAAGGCGAACGCGTACCACTGCATAGCCGAAAAAGCTCGAGAAGCTGACCGACCCTGTGAGACCGCTGTTGAAAGTTGCTCTGTAGACAGTGTTTGGAGGCGAGTCTCTGGATCTTGGTGCAGCGTCTGCGAAGATAAGTGAGAAAAGGCCAAAAATTGGGACAACAGTTAACAACATCATTGTGAATCAATATTTTCTTAAATGGATTTTCAAAACGCTCTGATATTTGCAAAGAAGATCAAACTTTATTAGTTAAATATTCTTACGCTTCACTTTTAAGTGCCAATTCCCGGTCTTAAATAGATCCGTACAGAGATATAATGCCGTAGACCCACAACAACACAAAACGTTGAACATACACATTATACATTAATAATAGTAATAACAGGAGGGAAAAGCTCTCCACCTTTCGCCTTATCTCAGAAGTTCTCCTCTTGTATTTTCTTCTTCTTCCCTAATGTCATTTCTTTTTCAGTATTCCCCGGACAAAAAGCTCGTTTCAATGCAATTCACGCGATCCAGGCAAGTACACCGTCGCCAAAGAAGAAAGCCCAGGGCTTTCCCGCAGTGACCAGACTGACAGCGTCCAGAATTCGGGAGGGGAATTCAGTGAGGTCCTATCATTGGCACCTCTTTCGAATAAGAAATAAAGAAAAAACATTTCATGGGTGCACAAATAAGTAGATGATCATACGCCAAGAGGTTGTCTGTACTGCCTCACACACAACAGCTTTATCAGTAAATCAAATGTGGAATCATGTTCATTTAAAAAAAAAAAGCCAAAGCACAGTAGTGTCTCTTGAAATCATACATGGCGTAAATTAACTTTAATTTCTTTTGTTACGCTGCATAAGGCTTCGACGCTTGGCCTTTCGCATACATCATCCAAGTAAATTCGGCATCGCTCTTCCGTACTTCCGAACAGAAATATTACTAATATTTGTAAGCCTAAATGTGCAATAAATTATCTAGAATAATTGAATTACTCAACATAATTGTTTCCCGTGACCTAGTCTTTGTGGTTGAAGTTCTCTCCACTTCAAGAGCAGGCGGAACGGACTAGACGGAATATCTCATCAACAGTGTTAGTATTCTTCTATTTTGTTTGTTAATTAAAGGAGTAGAGAAGAGAAATAACCGGAAAGCAATTAAATCTCATAGTTGAAAGAAGTCTGTCAAAATGTTAAAAAAAAAAAAAAAAAAAAGAACAAAATTAGAGGGAAGGAAATTCATCTGTTGGAAAACCAGCGTAGATTTCGATCCAATTGTGGAGTGTGGTTTCTGTGAAGGTCGTGAAATCTTCTAACCCACTTAATACCCAATAATATGTCTTAAAGTTCTCTCGCCTTATTAAAGTCCTTTCTTCCTTGTATCTCTCATAAATTTGGGGGATATAGAGGCTGTGCTACCGTCCGGCAATGGCTGCGAAATGTGCGGCATGTATACATTTGGCAGCAAAGGGCAAGTCCTGAACCGAGGCTGTGTTCAAGCGTGGGGATAAATCAAGTACCATACTAGTGCCATTAAAATGTCAAGAGAGTAGAGGGGTCTTCTAAAAAATGATTCTTTCAATAGAGTGAATGTATCGTCTATAGAATTGGTCGACGGGATAACCATTTCGATAATTTTACCACCGAAGACTGAGGTCGCTGTGAGATTAAGTTCTTTGTTTTAGATAATCAGGCCCTCCCTGACCTTGGTGTTTTTCACCGGGTTTCCTCAATCGTGTGGAAGCAAATCTTGGGAAGATGTGTTTTTTTTCTTTTTTTGCTCATTTGAAACTTTCTAATAGGACTTCTATTCAGGAGGAGATCCCAAACTGTGAGATCCCAAATTTGGGCAGTGGCTTCATTCGTCCTTTGTATAGGAACCCTGTATTATCAGAACCCACATCATCTTGCTCAGTTTACTTGATTAGCAACGTAGGCTTTAGAAAAAGATTGTTTTTGTACAAAATAGTTGCTCTTTCATTTAGCAGAGTACCAACCGTCTTATTTAGTCTCAATAATTCAACAGATACACCACTCCAGAGCCTTCGCCAGCTCTCGTGCTCCACCCAAGACACGTGACCAGCACAGTGAACACTGCTTTGGATGTTAACCATGTAAACCTTTTCATTTTTTTTTGACCTATCAAACCGACACATACAAAGTTCAGGAGAAAAGGTGAAAATATTTTTGAGACAATTAGCCAACTTTATATCTTTTTCACCATTTATTTTTAATTTGGTACCATTCTGACTAGATCAAAGAGAGTAATTATCAAACCATATAATATTTATCGATAAAAGATATATATATCTATATTTCTAGGAATTCAGAGGTCATCCGAAGTATCTCATTCTCAAAAAAAAAAAAAAAAAAAAAAAAAAGAAATAGCGGTACTCCAAGCGATGAATGTCTGAGTCCCACTAGTGCGTTCCGGTTTCAGTAACAGAAATCACGTTAATTGTTTCTGTGGGGGCCTTTGCAAGATTCATGGCTCTTTCAATTGAAGAATATACGAGCCGAATCTTAAAGCCTAAATACAGGTTCACAAGAAAGCCTCGAATTTAGACCGAATTTTAGTTTACACGTCTTTTAAATTGAAACCCTCCGATTCTGCATTTGTCTAGGTCCAGTTCTGTGACGTCATAAGAGGTTCAAACTGGGTATCTTGGTTCGGAGAATTTTGCAGCCATGTGGAGCTTCAAAAGCTTCGATATTTTCCCTCAAGACATGTATCTTGATACTTGTTGTAAAGTCTTGTCAACGGGTAGGTGCTAAAGATTATCATATTCCTATTTGGTATGTTTTTTTGTAGTTAAAGAAAAAAATGTTTTTAAAAGGTGAAAAAAATCGTAGCCAAAATGGAACACATGACACTTCGAAGAAAACGCAGTCAAGCAGTTGTGCACTGCCAGTTAAGGAATCCAGAAAATATACACTCCAACCAATACACACATTTGAAATTATCACCAGGCAGACTTTAACCTATTTATTTAAGTATACAAAATGGAAATTTCACTGTAATTTAAAATTTAAGAAGGCTTGCAAAGTTTTTTAATGACCAGCATCTTTACATCTTTAAACCCGCTTAAGCGCTCACAATGTTCGAGTTTGAGGAGTAAGAAGCTTGGGCAAGGGAAATGGTCTGGTCAGTAAGGTCGTAATAAACATAAGCCTTTCTCAAGAACACATCACCCAAGATAACAATGTTGTTATCGTAGCCGAAACCCAACAAACAGGTGCCGTCATCTTGTTTCACAATGGCATCCGCATAAGAGAGCGAGATGGTGTTGGAACCAAAGTTAAACTCAAGGAATTTATCCGTTGGTTGATTGCAGCTTGTTTGACGAAATTTAATATCGCCTTGGCTCACGATAGTTGTACTGAAAATCACATCTAACTCTTTAATAAGCTCTTCGGTAAGAAGCCCCAAAGAAGTTCCCGAGTCCAAAAGAGCGGCAGTATTCACTGAAATTGTCTTTCCACCGAAGTTCACCGATTGAATATCGACTGCCAAGCCATGAGCACTCAGGTCGATATTGTACAGGGCCAATTCGCCTGTGTATTTTTCAGTGTCAATACCTCCGAAGATGATAGAGCCACTACCACCATCAGGACCTAAGAACAACGAGTAGGATGCCTTAGGGGTGATACCAGCAGATTGTAATGCCCATGGAAGGTTGTTGTAAGTAGACTGGGAAGACTCTTGGTTCTTGTCTGCGACACCCAAAATACCTGGACCGCTGGTGCTGGCTTGAGCAAATTGGAAACTAGAGAGAACGGGTTGGGCAGTGTCAAACTGCAAAGTGTCCAAGTAGTACTCACCGGTTGTACCACTACCGTCTAAGTAGCTGATAGAAAACTGAGAGCCAGTATCCTGGGAGGAGCTCGAAGAGCTTGGGTCATAGCCCGAGCTAGGTACCCAGAGGTCAGAAGAGCCAGTGTCAAGTGATACGGTACTCTTTTGCTGATTGGAACCCAAGAGAACATCAATCTGATAACTGAGATCACGGTAGTCGGAGATAGTGACTGGGTAGCCATCTCTTTTAACAATCTTTGATCCATGCTTCGACCAGAATTCTTTGGCTGTAGTGTTGCCGACGGTCTTCAGAACAGTGAAGTCAAGCTTCAAAGGCGAAGTGTTACTTCTGGCCTTAACCTCAGGAAGGGCTAATCCTTGCACGAGTGCGAGGGCGAGAGAGAAGAGAGTAAGAAGCTGAAGCATTGGAGGAGGTAGGTAGAGGTGTGCGAAGAATTTGATGACTTAAAATACTGAAAGCATATACGGAATATGGTGTCAACTTTATAGGTCATCCAGACGATTTGTGTGGCATGATACCAGAGAGAAGCACGGAGTTTTCTTGCTTGTGGATGAAAGCCAATGAAGCTTTTCCAACAAACAGCTCTATGGATGACCCCACATTCCGTGTAAGTGAACGGCATCAGTATGAAATTTTCACCACGTGGCCGGGTACTTATCTATGGCTATGATGCTGAGATGCAAGTGACGTGCGTTCAATGTCTATGCATGATTGTTCGAGGCTTGCTGTCAATAATGAATAACATTGGAAATCGTATAGATCGCAACCCACAGGTACCCTCGCTTCAAGCAAGAAAATCAGCATGGTGAATATTGTGTAGAAAAGAAGTCCCTAGAAAAATAAAGGTTCATGAAATCAACACAAATAAAAAGATACGCAGTTGCGCCTGACACACAATGCCTTGCGCGTTAGGCCCATCACGCAGAATATTTTGCCGAAGCCGCGGTCGATAGCTTGACATTCCGCGTTGGTGCGGAATGCTATTTCCTTCATGTGACACAACCCGTCATTCTTAGCTGACACAAAGGACCCTACCTGAAATTGTGGTGGTACGAGCAATCCACAATGAAGGGCGCGAACTCGTGCCACTCCAAGGCAAGGCATTTTCCATGACATCATGTGCGGCAATTAACACGCTGTGGGCCCTTATCCTGCGGAACATCGAATCAAAAGCCCTGATTATGTTGCAGCATTTCTAAATTTAGAATATTGGATCTTGAAAAAGTAGGTAATTGTCTCGGAAGAAGAACTCCGAAGTAATTTTGCCATGCATCTTGGATATCTTCTCACGCTGCTTTGACCAGGTCGCAGTCCGCCCTTGGCTGCCCTACAGATAGGAAGCGTCGTGCAACAGACGGGGAAATGTCATGAATCCGCAAGTATCTTTTGTCTACAAGTATATCCGGGGTCGAATTTTGCCGGATTGAAATGAGGGCCATTAAAATTCGTTCGTTTGATGCCACACCGCGCAAAGTAAAATTCTCTATTTTTAAACACTCGCCACTATCTTACACTGCCCTGACGTTTTCAACTGAGTTTCAACATCCGCAAAAAATTCACACCAAGGGGATAATTCAGAGCAAGGGGCTAATTCCTTGATGTAGATCGAAAACGATCTAAGCTTGCCAATTTCACTTAAAATCATACGCAAGAGAAAGCGTATTTTCCATTTTTCCCCGTTCTAAAATTTCTAAAAGAATTTGTCAGCGCTAATATGGGCAGAGAAATGTTTCGTAAGGCAAGAAATGCGTGGTTTGATTGGAATTTTACCACCTCCACGCGCTTGACTAAAAACACGTCATTGGCAGCAACAGAGTCGATTAGAATGCTGTCCAATGCTGTCCAACGGTCTTGCGTATTTCGAATTAGTATTTCATAGTCAATTTCAGTGGCGAAGACACACAGGAACTGATACTTTGCCTTTAATCTAGTCGCGGAGCGATCAATTTTTTTTCTTATCTATCTTTTTTTTTTTTTTTTTTTTTTTTTTTTTTTTTTTTTTTTTTTTTTTTTTTTTTTTTTTTTTTTTCAAATTTGCAAACAGTGCACATTTTATCTGGTCTGTGACAATGTTCAGGGTATCAGCATCTACTTTTGGAGGAAGAAATCTGTCCAGTAACATGCACCTTTAGGTGTTTATAACGGTAGATGACAGGTAATTTTCACTTCAAGCCAAATATAACTGCTGGAACACTTGTAATGCAAAAATTTCATACTGGGTTTGTGCTGATAGGAAAAAAGTTTATGACACCAGAACCACAATATCTCCCCAACTGTTAGAAACCTTTTTTAGCAGGAAACTTGAGACTAAAAGATATCCACCTGAGCTTTAAGGTATCATTAGGGGCCTACGGACTTAACTCCTCCTTCGAAAACAAAAAAAAAAAAAAAAAAAAAAAAAACGAAAAATAATAACATGGAAGAGGCATCAGAAAGTTTGTGCTTATGCGGAAAGAATGAGCTTCTGAATTCTTGCAGTGGGAAACATATCAGAGTTTTAAGGGACTAAGAGATCTTGAATAATTTTCAAGATTTTCTTTTCCTTTTTTTGTTAGGGCTTTTCCTTACGAAAACATCTCCCAAAAAAAAAAAAAAAAAAGAAATACTGAACCATCACGGCCTTTCAAGGCATGATAAGGTTACCCAAGAACAATACCTTGAAGTCTCCAAAGATCCTGGAAAAAGTATCTTGAGGAGGGATTTAACTCTGATCACTAACAGACCAAAGTTCAAAAGTCTAAATTTAAAACTTCAGAAATTAATTCGAAACTAACCAAAACAAGATCAAGAAAAATAAAATACGGAAGCTTCAGAGTTGCAAATACAGACAAAATATGGTTCTTAAAGCTCACAGCTGAAACTTTAAAATTTTACCCCCCTCCCCCATCGGGAATCAACAAGACTTAAGGAAAACAAAAATCTCAATAACAAAATTTAAAGCCTTTTTATCTCCATTATATTCCTACTCTGTAAAGTTTTAGCCATATTATAGTCTCACCGGATGAATACGATTTACAAAACCTTCAACTGGGTCAAAAACCTAAGGCTTCGTGTCATATCTTTCTCAAACGTACTAAAACCTAGATCTGATCCTACAGGATACTAAAAAAACAACTTGGAAATATTTCCAGAAGTCATGGGAATGGCTTGAACTACTTATTTTCGAGTTAATGGTCACCCGCATTTAAAGAATAGAGAAATAAACATCATAAGCTATCTTAATGACCGGCACAAAAATAAAAACCATCTTCACTTCCGTTTACGCCGCGACTATGTTGGAATTGGTAGAGTAGGAGGCCTGGGCAAGCGAGATGGTCTGGTCAGTGAGGTCATAGTAGACATAAGCCTTTCTCAAGAACACATCACCCAAGATCAAGAGGTCTTCGTCGTAGCCGAAACCCAACAAACAGGTGCCGTCATCTTGTTTCACAACGGCATCAGCGTAGGAGAGCGAGATAGTATTGGAACCAAAATTGAAATCAAGGGACTGGTCGTTTGGTTGATCGCAACTAGTCTGACGGTATTTGATTCCATCCTGTCTGATGATGGTGGTGCTAAATATCTCATCCAATTGTTCCATGAGATCCCTTGGAAGGAGTCCCAAAGAGGTACCAGCGTCCAAAAGGGCAGCAGCTTCCACTGAAAAGGTAGAACCACCAAATGTGACCGATTGAAGATCCACAGCTAAGCCATTTGCACTCAGGTCGATATTGTATGGCACCAAATCACCAGTGTACTTTTCAGTGTCAATACCTCCAAAGATAACTGATCCACTACCACCATCAGGACCTAAGAACAACGAGTATGATGCCTTGGAAGTGATGCCAGCAGATTGCAAAGCCCATGGAAGGTTATCGTAAGTGGAATCGGTAGACTCTTGGTTCCTATCAGCAATACCTAAGACACCCTGGTCACTGGTGCTAGCCTGAGCAAATTGGAAGCCAGAGAGAACAGGTTGTGCAGTGTCGAACTGCAAAGTGTCCAAGTAGTACTCACCAGAAGTGCCACTTCCATCCAAGTAGCTGATGGAAAATTCAGACCCAGTATCCTGGGAGGAGGTCGACGAACTTGGGTCGTAGTCTGAACTGGGAACCCAAAGATCCGAGGAACCAGTGTCAATGGTAACGGTACTCTTTTGCTGGTTAGAGCCTAAGAGAACATCAATCTGGTAACTGAGATCACGGTAGTCAGTGATAGTTACCGGGTAGCCGTCTCTTTTAGCGGTCCTGGATCCGTACTTAGACCAGAATTCCTTGGCAGTAGCGTTGCCAACGGTCTTCAGAACGGTGAAGTCAAGCTTCAAAGGGGCCAAGTCGGTTCTAGCTTCGAAGGCTGGGTTCATATTGGTTTGAGTACCAGGAATGGCCAATCCTTGCACAAGAGCGAAAGCAAGAGAAACGAGTGTAATAAGTTGGAGCATTTGGGGACGTGTTGAGAATGTTGCAGAGTAAAAAAATACACTATATTATTGGCACATGGCCCCAGCTTTATACATATTCCCGAAACTTGATGTTACGTGTCCTCTGTGACTGAACCCCCCTTTATTTTATTGAAAGATAAGCAACAAATGCGAGCAATGTTGAAGTCGTGTAGTCCTCTTGCCCATGCACATGCATAGATGCAAGAACCGATTTCCATGACGTGGCTGTTATCTCTATGATGGTTATGGTTATGAAGCATGTGTGGAAATATTGTGCGCTCACTGATAATGCATGATGGTTTAACCCGTACTGTGGCTCTCTTAAGATGTGCAGTTACATTGAACCAAATTGCTTTCAATTTTCCTTGGATTACTGAACAATGAGAACAAGAACGTGTTTAAAGAAAGTGGAGTGGTGAAAGTAAGAAGAAATAAAAAGACGATGATTGACATGAGCAACCAAGCACTCCATTCCCTAGGGATGACCAGGTTGAAGCAGCGGTAGCCGAACACGTAGCTGGAAGCTTTGGTATGTGGCTGTCGGCACCATATTCGGCGACACGAGACTCGTTTATGTAGTAGAACACGACATTCTGTCCTGAAACCGAGACGGCATTCTTTCATGTGTCCGTATAAGGCATTATTTCATGCATCAGAACACGGCAATCTTCCGTGTCACAGCGCGCGCTGGCGCACTTTGCAACCAATCACCAGAGTCTTTAAATGAACGCCACTCTCACATGGAGGCTTTAGAGTGACAGCATGTCACTGTACGTCTACTACCTAGGAGTCAGGGACCCATTGTCGTTTTTTTTTTTTTGGACTGAAAACACCGCAAAGGTTCCTCGAAAATTTACCTGTATTCAAAATAGAATATTTTGAAAAACTTAATATCCTGACCGTTCTGTAACATGATGCAAATGAAATCCGTTACGGCATGTTGTCGTGGTCATAATGTACGAGCCTTTTTCATTCCTTCAGTCGCGTTGCTGGTGGCAAGCGAGCTGCCACGCGACGGTTATTTACGAACTTGTTCTCTCAAGCATTATATGCGGGCAAGTATGCCGGGAATTGACTTCATCCAATTAAAAATTTTCAAGTTTTCTCGTCCAATTGATGCCACGTCGTCCTTGGAGAAAATTTCTTTCGGCAAAGCCCCCAATATCATTTTTAGATTCCTGTTTTTCTTGTCGTTTTTTTTTTTTTGAAATCCAGATAAGTTATATATAGTGGGTCAATAGAAAACTCATGAGTGACAAGTATAATTAATTGGTAGAGGCTACGGGAGAAGACTAGAACAGACCGGACTAACAATATTCAGGCAGTAAAAGCACTCTGTATTTGATCATATCTGTATTTGATCATATCTGAATTTCATACTGGCCATTGTTTACGCTGTCTGTATTTCGTATTTTCTGCATATTTTATTGTTGGTCATTATTAAAAGAAAATGCTGAACTGTTTTGTTGATATACTCTCCGCCATTTTATGAATTTCACGTGGTTATCGTTCCTGATGCCGACATACTAGCAGTCCCTGCCTGCGTAGCAATTGGTCCGCCTGTTTACCGACAGAATCACGCCTCGTATATTGCAGAGGAAAATATATCCAATAGAGCCTGACTTCAAGAGAAAAGTTTAGCTAAGTTGCGATTATATATTTTATAACCTCACGAATTTAGGCAAGTCTCAGTCCTCGTATCGGTAATCTTAGCAAAACCGTCGGTTTTCATATGAAATACATGTTGCATCACCAATCACTCCTTCAGTTAACTTCAACATTATTAGAAGACTAGTGGATTCTAAAGTCTTCGTTCATCGCCTCATAATATCTTAGTATATGTACAAAATAGAATGGTGAACAAAAACAAGAAGGGATAGAACAAAGTGTACGAAAAGTATTGCTGCCAGCTGCAATCCCCTTATAAGTAGTATCGCGTTTGTTGATTCAGAAGCATACTCGAGACTCAGATTAATGCTACCCCAAACCCATATTGTCACCTATGCCTTCATCTTGTTCACGGTTTCGCAATTCACCTGAAAGATTTTGAGCGTTTGGCGGAAATCCTGTAGAGCGCGGGTATAGTTCTGAAGCAAGAGGATGTCATTAAAGAGACAAGTTTGGTACACGTCTAGACACGACGTATCGGAATAAATGATGTTGTGATGCCTCTCATCTTTGGCAAACCTTCCCGTCTGGAACTCCAACACTGCCTTTCGGTACTCGGCAAACTTGCGCTCGTAGTCGTGGATCTCAGTAACATATGTCTCCCATTCGTTCTTTTTCGTGTCTTGCCGAACTTTAATCGATGGTGGTTCCGCAGAGAATAGAAGAGCCGAGTCATCCACGCTAGGCGATAAGTCTGATGTCGAGATTGTGCCCGATGTGGTCCGCGTGAATGCCTTGTTTACTGGCGTATAGAGAGTTTCAGCAGTCGACGTGCCATCGGTGTACTCGGCGTACCTGGCCCGCTTTGGTGCCTGGGCTGCGCTAGAAGCACTTGCCTTTCTAGTCCGTTGCGAAAGGTTCGGAAGAGTGTCTCTAATGTCAGAAAAGTCAACTTCGTCAAAAAAGGTATGAAGAGAGCCTTTCATACCATCATAATTGGCGAGGCGTGGTTTCTTAGGGCCCAAGTTGGTGTCCTTGAAAGATCCATCGAACTGGTTACCCAGGTTACGTGCAAATGTCAGTGAATGCGTTCGTATACGTCCAGATCCGTCCGCGGACGTACCAGGAGACCTACTTTTCGCCAGCTCACCAACATAATCAGCAGTAGTATCATGATCATAGTCGCTTTCTTCTGGAACTTCCACCACCTCGGGCTGGTGCCTTGAAGCGTTAGGCGTTTCATATTGGGTACCATCAGACGCAAAAGATGCGTTGGTACGGTCATCTGGATATTCTGCTGGAGGAACACTTCCAGGGTCATTGAACCCAGTTCCAGACACGTCATCCTCGGTATCTTTGAGGGGATCATCGGGGGCTGGGCCTTGTGAATCAACCAGAAAGTTCGTGGTTTCGCTTTCCTCGCTGTAATCACCCTCTTGTGGTTCTTCTTCGCCTCGGGCTCTTGTGTATCGATGATACATCTGATGGCTGCTGCTCGTATGTGTGTCTGCAGGTGTACGAGTTCTCTCTCGCGTGGGATAATAGCCAGTATTCTTCTCCATTTTCACATTGCTGAACTTGGATGGCAACCCGCTCATTTCATCGCTATTATTATCATCGTCATCTTCATTATCATCTTCATCGTATCCTTCGTTCTCCATTTCATCAACTATTTCAGGCTCTTCATCCTCCACTATGATAGCATCCGAGGAGTTACTACCTCTTCTTGAGCGATCATCACTATGGGATCCACTGGGGGATCGACTGGAGTATCCATTGGATGCGGTTTGGTGGTAAGAATTTGCCTCTGCCTTCCGTGCACGTCTGTGGGCCTCCATTTTTGCATTTTCGTACTCGGTTCTCGCATCTCCAAAACCACGGCTTTTGGCAAAAGCCTCTTGGGCTACCTTTTCGGCTTGTGAGGCAGCCTGTGCTTTCATTCGTTCCTCCTTCAGTCTTCGAAGGGACTCTTCCATTTTTTGTCGGAGCTCGGCCTCTTCTCGTTGCTGGCGCGTTTTCCTGATGTACTCTTCTTGTCGACGAGCTATATCCTCTTGCATTTTGCGGCGGGTAAACTCCGCATACCTGGCAGCCGTGTCTTCATTTTCTCGTTTTTCTCGTTCGGCCTCTTCTTGGGAATAACGAGAACTTCGGGAGAAAGGCTCCGAGTACATTTTAGATGTGCGCAGGTAAATATCAAAGAATGACGATCCAAAAGCCGAATCTGCATACGATGCACGTGTATGATGGGCTCTGGAAAAAGAACCATAAGCTGTTTCATATCCAAACCCCCGTGTTGTGGAGAACCCAGAATTTGGACGTGCCCCGGTAAACCCCGGGCTTGGGCGCGAGGCAGTGGAGATCCCAGCCTCGCGGTGGTATTTCTGTCGCAGTTCTTCATCCTTAAGGGCATCGTACGCCTCCTGAACAAGAAGAAACTTCTGATGGTGGGTTTTATCCTGGGTCTTATCTGGATGGTATTTGATGGCTAGTTTCTTGTACAGCTTTTTGATTTCGTCATGCGACGCACTCCGGCTCACGCCTAGCACCTCGTAGTAATCCGCAGGCATTAGGCTTTAGAGTGTCGGGGTTTGTTGGGTTGGCGTATGTTTTTTTTTTTCTTGTTTCGTGGCCTGTCACTGTTCCAAACACATTTATTGTATACCACAGAGATGATCAGCATTACTGTTTTGGTATGCGCACGTGACCTGCACCGGTATGCCACCACATGCGTGTTATGGGGTACACATGAGAGTAGGAGTGCAAGATGAAACACGTGCTTTTGAAGAATATAATTCAAAGATATGTTAATTGATTTTAGCGATGAAACACTCGGATACTTTACCAAAAACAATCTAAAAACTCGAAAATTTGGCAAATACTACTGGGAGTATTCATGGCCGTATTGTATACTATCACTTACTGAGACTCTAGCCCTGCTGGTAAGTGCAACGCCGCGAATCACAGTGCGTGGCATATGTTAAATAGGCTATGGAAAGATATGGAAAAATATGAAGACGACGACAAAGGCCAGTTGAAAAGTCTTTTCAACATGACTAAAAATTAAGATTGAAGAAGACACACGGATGTTTTCACTCGGGGCCAGTTTCACACTGTAAATACAATGTAGGTGCATGAATATCTCGGCATATTAATTGCTGGGCAATGTTTAACTTCGGGCCGTATCACACAGCTCAAGTGCTCGCCTTAATTTCAGTTGCGACCTCGGTGTTCCTCGTAGAAGCGTCTTGAACAGGTACATTTTTTTCCTTGAGCTTCTTCAACAAAATCGCCCCGTATTCAGGGGCAGTAATGCTGGAGTCCTTGACGGCGGCGGTAAAAATGTCGGGCACATTGGCATTATCTTGGCCCCCATTATATTCCTTAGGCAAGTTGTCCTTGCCAAAAGACGAGGATAAGTCTCCATGGTTCTGCATCTCGAACTTCTTGATGGTGGCAGCACTCATCAAACCCGTAGCCTTAAAGAATGTGAAGATCCACCCCATAAGCAAAGGAACATTCACAAAATATTTTTTTGAGAGAAGCTCCGGGTAATTATCACCAAACACCTGGATGATTTCTTTGGTGGCTGCCTTCATGCCTGGGTCCATGCGGAACATTGACACATTATAGTAGTCGTGCACCTGTGCAGCCTTACAGTTAGCTTTGTTCGTGAAATCAAGCAATGCCAACGAACGCTCCATGAGGCCAACTCTCCATCTCAAAAACATCGTTCCGGGGAGTTTTTGAGACTTTTCGGCATCCTCGGCAGCTTCCGATCCATCTTCGGTCACACCCACACCAAACTTGGCAAAGAGCTTTTTGGGGCTCTTCAAGTTAGCATACAAATTCCAAGTGGCCACACCGAAGTTGTCTTTGTTGTTTGGGTACTGAGTGATCACCCCCATTTTCTCGAGTTCGCCATCGAACTTCTCATAGTACGCAGCACTCAATACCTGGAACTCTCTACGCCAATTAAGGGTTTTGACCAATTTCTCCTGGGCTGCATCGACGTCGTACTCGGTGGCAATCAAGAACTTGAGCAAGATCTCGTTTCTGATGGTCGCGTTGACGTGTTCTTTTCCGTCGGGCCCAATGCGGAACCCATAAATTTCATCGTACTCAGGATTCTCGGTTTTGGCCAAGATCTTGGGCACTGCGTCGATTAATACCTGGAGCTTATCTGATTGGTCCTTGGACAATTCTTGAGAGCGCACCAAAGTCATTTTAAAGGAGTTTTTGTAGTAAGAAAAAAAAAAAAAGATAAACGAACAGAAATTAAAAAAAAAAAAAAGAAGTTAGATCAATAAAGGGAAACAATGGCGTATATATATCTCCATATGCTTGGAGATCTGAATGTGCATGTTTTGCACATGTATGAAGGACCAGCATCAGGCTGAGACACCCAAAAGAGCTCCGGCTCGGCTACGTGCACAGCCATGCACGCAGGTCCGTAACCTCAATTGACTCGGGGCTATAGTGTCTGGCTTTTCATGGAAAAGTTACGGCATTGTTCTTTGGAAATATGTTGTTGGTACGAAGGATATGGTGTTGGTGGGGGTTTGGGGAGGCTTTTGCTTGAGGGAGTTTCCAAACCGAAGTGACCACTACGTAGTCCAAGCACGTTAGAAGGCTTACAATATGGAGGTGATAGTCATTTCTAAATTTTCTGGAAAAAATACTTAGTATTGGGATGTTTTTGTTTTTAATAATTTAACCATATTCAAGGTTGAAAAGAAGGTTACCGAATTAATTTCATATTTACGTTCTTTTTTACCGTCCAGTTCCCAAAGACTTTACTTCCCTTATTAGTCAGCCGTACGCGGAAGGAGACTCCCCAAGAAACTCTGGAAGCACCAGACTTCACCGCCATAGTGATAGAAATTTCTGGTTGCTGTCATTCATCCATTTCTCATTATCCATTCACATTCCTGAGCTGACCATCAAAACTAGCACTCAAAGTATAATAATCAAATTAATCGTTATATACATAAGGAACGCACCTTCACGATTCCGATGATATATTCTATACATCCCTCCCCCAAATACTAAAATTTGTAAAATTTTACTGTATAATGAAATATCCACAGAGACCATACACCAATCAATGGCCGCCTGGCACCAAGCGGAACGACAAAATGTCGTTCTTCCCCTTATCCACAGTATCCTCTTCGCCTACTCTGGTTCCACCTACACCCTCAATGGCAGCAATGGTCACATCACCCATGATCTTCCGCGCCACCTGGATCACGGGCGTGCCTCTTTTCACTAGAACACAGTCTCTGAAAACATTAGGGCCCGTGGCTCCACCAAAAGTATTGATGTTCCGCACAGGATACACAGGCACAAGATCCAAGATCTCCGCCGCGGTTTGTAGTAGCTGCACCACACCCGTGGAGCCGAAGCGGTAAAGAACCAAATCCCTGATGTTCTCGATTCTGTTGGCAAGTTTCTCGTCGAGTTCATGAAGCCCTGCGTCAGGGAGATCCTCTGCGGTATCGATGAACTCGGTGCCCAGCTCGTACTTGATGTAGTTCTGAGCAGCTAATTTGCGGAGTAACACCTCCGTCAACGAGGATGTCAACACGCACTTGGTGTTGGGGTGCTTCAACATAATCTTCGACACGTTTTTGTCCGAGTCTGCGTGGTCCATTTTGTTGAGCGCCAAGATCGTGGGGAACTTCACACTCATGAATGCCTTGACCACGGTCTCGACCATATCCGAGTCCCATTCTTGAAGCGGGGGTAAGTTAGGAATTTTATCTAGGGCCTTGCCAATAAGCTGCTTATTGGCGTAGTATCCACCAAGTTGAGCCCTTAAAGTTTCGAGTGTAGATGATTTGGTTGACGTATGACGTCTTACCACTGATCCCCATTTCTCGGTAAGATTTCCCAAAATCCACCGGAAGATCTCGTCCTGAAGCCACTCAATATCTTTCAAAGGATCGTAGCCACGAGTCTCCTTGCCCTCCGCGTCGGTGGTTCCACTGACGTCAACAATGTGAATGAGACAGTCTGCCTCGGTGAGGTCACTAAGAAACTTGTTACCTAGGCCCCGACCCAAATGGGCATTGGGCACCAATCCTGCCACATCAAGAAGCATTACTGGGACTCCACGGGTCCCGTTTCTGCAGTACCCGTAGTTTGGCTTACACAAGTCTTCCTTTCCAAACCTCTTACATGCGCATTCCATCTCCATGTATCCAGTGGCCTTATTGGGGTCGATAGTGGTGAAAGGAAATGCCCCGACTTTCGCATTGGCGTCCGTCAAAGCATTCAAAGTAGTTGACTTACCACTGGAAGGTTTACCCACGAGTCCAATCACGGTTTCTCTTCCCATACCGATAGTTTATATATGAAATATGCGAGAAAAGAGATAATGCGAAAAAAGTCAATCGAATAAAAAAAACTTTGTCTATCAACACAGAGTATAGAGTGCCGGAGAGTGCCTCTGTTATGATCTAGGTTTATTCACTTGTTTGCTGATGACCAAGCTGGCTTTGATTCCAGGCCGAGCTTTTGCTGTGGATTTTTCGCTTCAATCATTTTTCCTGCTTCATATACAGTAGGCCCATCGTCACAGCAAAGTGGGAAACATATATAGATACTTTAAGAGATATTTCGGGACCTGCTTGATCTAACCAAAGTACCTCTGTGTTATTATTACGGGGATTATTTCAAACGATTGAATGCACATAGAAAACAATTATTGGTATAATTGGAAGAGCCGGGGAAAATATGGGCCGCTTACGCTTATCTATAGAGATGCACTGCGAACGATGGACACAATTTAAAACGGCAAATGGCATACCAGAGATGCAGCCCCAACATGCAAACTTCTTCGCAAAAGTATAGTCTTCCACTATAATTTTATCTGTATGCCTATACTAGTTTAAAAAAGGAAGTGATGTCACAATATAATGTTTCTTTCGGCTAGTTACTCGTTGGTGGGGGAATATTGCAACGTTTGCTGGTATCTAGTGATGCGCACTCTGTCCGGGGTTCCAGAAATGATACGCGTTGTCATGATTGTCCTTGCAAACATTCCAGTTCTCTCCTTTCATTCTCCATGGAAAGTATAAACTTTTCTTGTCCAAAATCAATCTTTATTGGCAATTACTGATTAATTTCTCAAAAAAAAAAAAAAAAAAAAAAAAAGCAGAAATCCTGCGGGTGGCAATGAATTGTCGTCCCCTAAGGTTCAATGCAGAACAATGTATTCGACCCACGGTATTGTATGCATGGTAGATAATACAATTTTTCGCCAAAGAAACTCACATTTGCCAAGGCGGTTTCATTTCTTGGGTCAGAATTTCACTTTTACACAGGCCAGCTTCGTACTCAGGCACAAAACAACTAAAGACTCTTGTTTTTCCGAAGAATCGATCATGGCCCTCAAAGAACGAATTATTTGAAATGTGTGCATAAAATCCGCACCACTTCGATTCTGTCTCCGTAGATGTTACCCTTTTGTATTTGGATTTGATAGATATAAATATTGGGGGCTTGGAAGAAAACAGAAGACTTTGACTCACCCAACGCAATGCAGAAATATCTCTGTCTCCACCCAGGCTAACCCTAGAATTCGTGTACTATGTGCCCTGCTAACTGTGTCCATTGTCTTGAACGATACGTGTAGCTATTTTTTTTTTCTTTGTTTCCTTTTCGGGGTTTCTATCGTGTTTTGCTCCAATCTTTATTGGTATCACTTGAAAGTGAGCAATATATGTTTTGGAGAAAATGCAGTTTAAGCTGCTTTTTTTGAAGAGAAAACCTTGGAGAAAAACGTAATCCCATTTCGAAACCCCCCATCTTGTCCTGCCCTTTTAACATCCATATATCCAAAACCCTAACTTCAAATGTTTTTCTCCATTTCCACGAAAACTAAGATCTATTTCTACGTCTAATTGCTCTCAGTAAACCGGCATTACGCGGCCAGGAGGACTACTGTTTTATCCTCCCCTGTCCCGAAATTTATCTCCCACTTCCAGTTCCTGTTGTCCCTCCCATTGTTCGTACGACTTCAAGTGTAAAGTTAGTTGTACTCGGTGCTTCGTCCTTCTGTGTCAAGAATCAGTAAAGTATTAAGTACAATGCTCGGATTTTTCAATTGCGCACATATGAACGACCTTATATTAATTCTGGATTCCGCTGAAATATACAATAATGAATGTACCAAAACTCTTAATTCATCTTTTCGGTGTGATAATAGCATGAGAACAAAGACGTTCGAGAGGCATTGAAATTATCCCTTTATTCACTGAACTGAAATTAAATGTCACAAGACATATCAGAGAACAATAGGACAAATTTTTACAATCTTAATCGGGCTTTAAGCAAATGCCCACAATTTTGAACAAAAAGAAAATTCGGGTCTGGTCTGGTCACATCAACAGAAAGCCTTACCAAAAATATTATTGGCACAATTAAAGACCTCAGTTTCCGAAGTTACTGAAGAAAATTGCAATTTGTTCCCACCACTCAGAATACAACCATTTTGACGAGGTTTGGTTATCACCTACCAATTTCTTTCCAGTGCAAGTATCCCGAAAGTACCAAAACTTGAATTCCCTAATGAATAAAAAAGGCCTTATGTCTATTACACCTGAAGTTTTTCGATTGGGCACACTTGAAAGCCGGAACTTTGATATTACCAAGACAAGTATTGACAAATACTTCGAAAAGATCGAGCTAGACTACCAAAACTCTTGTGACGAGTTAGCTAAAGAAATCATATTCATTGAAAGGCTCGAATTATATGTCAAATACGGAATAGTCCCGTTAGAAGATTTACTGGATGATCTCAGGTCCAAGTACTTCACGTATTCTATTCATGAAAGAGATAAAAGAATCTTGAAGGTTGTCCAGGAATTTACCGAACATCTACGAGAGAAATTGAACTACTCTAAAGTTCTGGTTGAAAGATACCCGGAAAAACCACAGAACTGGTGTCTTGAATGGGCCAGTGATATTTTAGGCTTCAAACAGCGGCATTTTACAATACTTGAAGTCTTAGTTACAAACTTGTACCCCTCACGTCAGAAGCTAATGGACTACTTTATTTCCAAGGCCGACACTTTTCTCTTTACCACTGTGGATGAGCATATTGAGAAACTCAAATTGCGCCAAAGCACAGAGTTTTTGAAAGCTGAGAATCTTCTTAAGAGCAAAAAGGAAGCAAAGACTAAGTTGTATGAAGGCGAAAATGGTAAGCTGAAGAAAGAGGAGCATGCAAAGTTGCCGAAAGAAAATCGCATCATATTGAAAGCCAAAGGGCTTCTGAGGAAGACCTCGAAGGCAGAGTTAATCACACACTAAAATGATACTCCTACTTAGTAGGTGCCACCTACCAATTCAAGAATCAGCCTAATTTGTTTTTCTTTTTTTTCTTTTTTTTGCTAAAACTATTAACTAATTTTTTCAAAACGGAGTTGGTACAGTTTTTATTCAAGTGCACAGTAAGTAAAATTGATGACAATTTTCAGACACTAATCTACCAAACTGCGAAACCCCCTCAAGTCTGTGACAAAAAAAAGCTTTACAGTTGCCATTTTGGGACAGGTATGCCTAAGCCGATGAAGTTGCAACACAGCATAAACTACCCAAAACAGTTTTGATATTTCTTTTTACTTTGAAATATAATCTAGCACTAGATATTCAATATTCCTTTGAAAAGGAATGTTTCGTTGAAGCCTTTGGGTCTCTGTACTTTTCAACCGCGAGATTCACAACTGTTCTCAAATATACACCCACTACTATTTCTGGTATTCCTCGTATTTCAGGTATTTCAGAAATAAAACACATTTTTTTATGTACCTTTAAACATAGAGTTGCTCCTTTCCCATTTTAATATAGCCCGATCTTGACCACGCTCAGCTTCCTAAACGGTTACGGTCAGAGACGTGGCCCACTTGAGTTATTCGTTTTGTCGTTCTGCCCACGTGTGGCTGCTACACCTTGGCCTACAATGGGTAAGCAACTACCATCTCTTGTTTCATGATTTACCCCCATTAACTCGTTCCTATTGCACGAAAGTGCGTTTTCAGGAATTATGTAATAGCCGACCTTTCCACCTTCTGGCCAATGGTCCAAAAAAGTATCAAGTACAATAATACATATATTGGTGAATTACTTATGGATGAACTACCCTTCACCGGACTTGGAGCTGGCAGGTTTTATGTTTTCGAAAATTTCATTTCCAATAATGTTAGCATACTAGTAAAAGATATTTCAGTACTCATTTCACTCACATAATGGATTTTGAACTTCGGAATTATCCACTAATTTAAGCATATAGATACACATGTGGAGGAGAACAATATGACAATCTTGAGATATAAGTGGAATCCTTGGCTAAAACAAAGAGGCATTCCGTCAAAGCTTTTAAAAAAAAAAAAGAAAGAAAAAAAAAAAAAAAAATTAGGAAAACCGAGAGCCTTCACTAAGTATTTTTTCAAAGGCTACAAAATGTAATTTTCAATTTCTTTCGTTTTGAAAGCTTTCTAAATTGAAAATCCTGAGACTTTTGGTGTCGCGCAGCATTGATGTCCAAGAAGTGAATTAGTCCTCGCCTACTCACCGAAGATATGCAGTGGCCAGATAACAACAGAGCAAGAATCCGCTGATTTAGAATTACGGGTTTTTTCTTCTTAATGTTGAAAGAAAATAGAATTAGAAATTAATTTCAAAACACTTAGATATACTGCCCATGGCTACTTCTATCAGGAGCCTTCACTACAGCATGCCTCGTGTCTGGCCCTTCCAGCACTAAACGCACCCGAACATTTATTTGCATGTGTTTTCTGTGTCCAAAGTGAGTGAGAAAATCTTGAAGAGAGATTACAGACTAGTACACGTCCCACATTTAGTGTTTGTCATGTTGAGCTCAGTCCAGGGATTAGGTATGACCGTGAGATTAAGACATGAGGCTAAAAGTTGAAACTGCGGGCTGTCGAGCCCATGAGGTCTCACTCGCAAATAGACCACATCATTATCATCTTCATCCATGAGCATTTCCAACACTTAATTATTGTGTTGAAAGTTACAATAATCAAAAAAAATGAAGAAATAAAATGAAGAAATGGAATACATTGAAATACATTGACAATGATTCAATGAAGCACCGAACGTAGCAACAACAATCACCCCATTTTTCTTGGAAGCTTCTCCATTCGCATAGCCTCACCTGCACGTGGCCTAAGCACAAGAACATCCTCCACGTCAGTCTCTTAGCTACAGTCTCACATAAACACTGAAGCTACAAAACCCCACATCCTCGGGCCAGTTCAAGATCTTCTTTTCAATTTCTGTTTCACAACAAGAAGAAAAAGACTGCTTCTATCTACAATGGCTATCAGTTTTCAATCTATTACGGCCAACATCTTCGGAGGGCTCTCAACAGACTTCAAGAAGAAGAACTTCTCGCTCTATGGTCAATGGATCTCATTGTTAACTATCCTCTTATGTTTGGCACTTGGAGTGGCCAACATCTTCCACTTCAACTTGGTGATCATTTTTTCGGTTATTGCGATCGTCCAGGGTATCGTTGTTTTGTTTGTGGAAGTGCCATTTTTGTTGAAGATTTGTCCCTTGACAGACACTTTTACCAAATTCATCCGTAACTTCGACGACAACTGGCCACGTTGTGGTTTTTACTTGCTTATGAGCGTCATCCAGTGGTTGAGTTTATTGACCATGGCCACCTCGTTGCTTACAATTGCTGTGCTCTTCCTTCTCTCGAGTCTTTGCTATCTTTTCGCTGCGTTAAAAAAACAAGACTACTTAAAGACAAGCTTCAATGTTGCAGGGGAAAACCCAGACTTGGAGACCCAGGCTGCTGCACATGTTGTCAGAAATGTGTTGTAATAAACATCGGCTTGATGTTGGAAAAATAAGAAGATGAAAAGTAGAAAGGAATTCAATGGTGCTTCTGGGATTTCGGGGACCCAATTATAAGACCCTTGAACCAAGCAGGATGAGCGTTTCTTAACCAGAATAAATAGGTTTGATCTGACTTTGTGCGATTGGGAAGAGACAGTTGTCTTAATCTCTAGACTCTGGTGAGGTTCCTTCTACTGGTTTGTCTCTTCAGAGAGTTGCAATCTTATCGTATCGTATTTCTTCGTCCAAGGAGACCGTACACTTGGATTGTGAGGGTGCTTCCCGAACTTTGTGTTCTTCTATATTGCCCGGGTTCTCTTTTGAATGTGTTAAATAAAGTTACCGAGGCCCTGTACGACCTCTTGCTCCTACTGCCATAAGCTAGAATAATACAATGTGGTCATTCACGAAGAAGATGCTCGAAATTAAGTGACGATACGCTTTGGGCTTTTTTTGCCAAAATATGTAGAATTATTGATTATACTTTCACAACCTTGTTCAAAATATTTCGGAGGCGGTCTTTACTTAGGTGCGAACTCTATCTTGACATGGCAGAGTACTAAAGTTTTCCTCCTCAAAAGAAGATTGAAAGAAGAATACCAAAAACAAGATCCATTCCAAAAATGAAGTCTAGACGAGATATTGTAGACGTGTACTTTCGAAATAAACCGTGTTTAGGCTTTTTCATGTGTGGTTCTGTGTATTCCATAAGACACTTATTCTTGAAAATATTAGAAATCTTCAAACTCTCTGAACTTTTCTAAATTGCTCAAATACTCAATAAATAAATCATTACACAATCAGATCACTCACAAAACCGGGGAAAAGAAAAAGAAGAAAAAGAAGAAAAAGAAGAACGCCCCCACCCGAAGTCCTCCGCCCCATTCAAAAAAGAATTTGAAATTCGGTTGTGGATAAGAAAGCTTGTTCCCCATCTTAGTTGCGACTGCATGTTTCGGCGTCTCACCAAAGTTATCGGTTGAGATAGAAAAAATGCAATGAGCGAAAAAAAAAAAAGATAATAAGAACGTGCCTCAGAAACGTGAACTTGATCCAAAAATACTAGTGCAACTCTAAATAAGTGATATCACAAGATCTAGTCTCGGCTGAATAGAGCTTATCATTTGTGTATTTATTATTCTCGGTTTACCCAGTAACACCAGCACACAAAAGAACGATTTTTTTTTTCGTATCACAATGGTCCTACTATCTTTTACAGAGGACACTGAGCCTACGCATCTCGAGGACAAATTGAAATGGAAAGAAAAACCCCCTGTTGTCGTATCACAGATACAGAAGCCAGAAAAGAAACCTAAGGAGCCAGTTCCTCAAAAAGACGACGGTGTAACGTCACTCTCCTTCGAACAGGTCAACGATAACGCAGATGAGCTCATCGAGCTTCGAGGCGCAGGTCGGTATTTCGGTGTGACAGACCCCTCCACAGGAGAAGCAGTAGCAGACAAGCTGGGGCCTCTCTGTGATAACTGTCACCAACGCGGACATGTGCGGGCGAAATGTAAAACCGTCATTTGTCACAAATGTGGTGTGATCGGAGACCACTATGAGTCACAATGTCCTACGACAATCGTATGTTCACGGTGTGGCGAAAGGGGGCACACATGGGCTACCTGTACCAGTAAATCTCGCAAGCAGCAGTACTGTAAGAGTTGTGATGTATACAGCCACAGTGACGACAATTGTCCCAGCATATGGCGGTCGTACCTCACCATTTCAATCAAACCAGATGTTCAGCTTCCACCCAGCTATTGCTACAATTGTGGAGACGACTCACACTATGGAGATGAGTGCCCAGAACCGCGTACTTCTAGAATACCGAACAGCAGTGGCAGTGCATTTAGCGGTAACAATCTTCCCAAAGAACTTAGAAACAGGTATTTCGACATGTGTTTCGGGAAAAAGACCAAGAGCTTCCAGGACACTTCTTCGAGAAACTTCTCCAGTGGTAGTTATAGCAGTGGTTATGGAAACAGTTACGGTAACAGTTACGGCAACAGTTACGGCAACGGCGGCTACGGCAACAACAATAACTTCACCAGCTACGGCCACAAAAGCTATTCTGATAACAACTACAGCAATAACTCTAACAAAAATGGTGGGGCAGGTAAGAAGAGATCGTACCAGAGTACCCAAGAGTCATCAAAGAATTACGAGCCTAGCCGGTCAGGGTTCTTGGCGTCAAAAACTGGAGGTAAAAAACAACAAATTCCAGCCAAGTCATTGCAGGCCACCAGGTCCGGTGTACTTCCGGGAAAACCTAAGGGACCTGGCTCGGTGAAGCCAAACCGCAGCGGCGTACTTTCGAGGGGAAAAAAACTGGGGAAGAAACTGGGTAAAAACTCTATGCAACTGTTGTACTAAAGAGGAGCAATTTTTTTTTACTTGTTGGGTTTACTTTTTGAGAGGGGCTTTATTGTCATACTTTTTATTGTTTAAATGAAACAATGCGCTTGGCGCCTTTTGGAGACTACTGCCCGCAAAGAATACTTGTCAACAGATGAACTTGGATTATTTCTTTGGTTTTCCATTTTTGAGCACGGTGTTTTGAGTTGGAGTTCACTCTCGTCGCAATTAGTTAGGTGTGGTGCCAGTGCCTCAAGTAAAGCCCGGAAACTGCGGGAAGCTCATAAGAAGGATGGGTGAACTTCTTTTTGCATACACCGCATTGAGAATCCCCTATGTATAAAGAGAGTGGGTGGCCCCCAAAATAGAAAATGAGTGTATTTTTCTTGTGGGCGGCGACTATTGTTTAAGTCAAGGTGCATTTAGCTTTTCCTCGGCCTTCCAGAATCTCAACCAACTTTGACTGCTTTGTTTTGTTTGATTCTTCAAGCTGTAACTGCATTATGTGCAACAATCGCACAACTTAAAGGTGCCTCCAGTAACGGTTACCAGGCTACTTGACCTGTAAGAATATTGGAGGATGGTGAAAAAGTGGCAGAGAGATGATGAGGAAGCAGGGGAAAACCCTTCGAATGCATACGTTAGCTTGAAGGTCAGAGATGGAGACTTGGAGGTGCAATATAAAGTAAAAGCAAAAATGCCTATGGGGAGCTTAATGAAACTCTTTTATTCAAAAAGAAACGACCTCAAAATACCTTCAGGTTCTTGATTGATGGAAACCGGATCCATCCACATAGTACTACGGAGGATTTGGAATTAGAAAACGGTAATATAATTGATGCCCTCACCGAGCAGACCGGGGGTCAAGGTTTCTGTCTCAGAGAAGCTAATGTAAGAATAATAATGGGAATGCGAGAATGAGCTATGAGGGTGAGTATGTATACATTAACAGAAGAAGGTGTTAGAATGCAAGAGAAAAGGAATTAGAAAAACAGAAGACAGGGACAGACGAAAAATTCGACAAAAAAAAAACCAAAAGAAACCAAATTAAAAATAAAAAAAAAAAACAAGCAAGCAAGAAGTGGCAAAAAGAGACGAAAGGAGTCAAATAATAGACGATTTCGAGGACTCTTAAAGTTTCCCCCTTGGGCTCGTTTGCCAAGGCCACGATTCGTTGCTCTCCGCGAATGGTGGCTGATGGAATAGATAAATCTGGCCGGGTCACTCAAGAAAATATGCCAAGGCTTTGAAGGCCACATAAAACCATGCTTCATCCAACCCTTTTTTGATGTTTTATTCTTTAATTCTGTTATTATTTCTTCGTTTTCTTCTTCCTCTTTATTTTTTTTTTTTTTAAAAAAAAACTTTGGGGATCTTGAAAAGAATTTCAACATGAAACTTTTCTTTTCAAATGTACACAATTTTCCTTCTTTCCTCCGTTCCCCCAGGGGACACCCAACGCGCATGCCGTTGGTAAAATCCGAACCGCGATACGTCTTCCTGTACTGCACCGCCATCTTGCTAACTTAGCAACGGACAAGAGCCACATTACGACAATTGCAGAGGCCATATAAAGAGTGCACCCCTTTTCCTTGGTCCGGTTCTCTCCACCTCTAATCGCCCATTCAAGGATCTGTTTCCCAAAGGATCACCCTGTTTTTGCTCCAAGAGCAGCATCCTTAAATCCTGGATCATAGTGTGCTAATCTGGCCTTGCCTCGCCCCGCTTCGTCTTGCACTTGATCATGGACCAGATCACTCATTTGAGTGACTTTTTCTACTACCCAGATAAAGGGTCGCAGTCTAAAGAATACTCCCAATTGAGACAGGATGTCACTATCAAGTACGGGATTGTACTTGCGTGCTTTATGGTGGTGTTTTTGGCGGCGATTCCCCTCCATAACTACCTCCGTGCGAGGGGGTTTTGGCTATTGAACAAAGTGCACATCTTGCGTACTATAAACCAGGGATTGGACAAGGTTTCGTCGCCAGAATCTCGCCACGGTAGCTCCGCAACTGCTATGGGAAAACTATGCAACTTCATCGCCAAATGTACTCATTCTATCTACCTAAATGCAAGCCCGTTGGTCCAGATTATTCTCTGGGTCACGGTGTTTTCTGTTTTGGGATTGAGTGAGATCAACGGCGGTGATTTGATCTTCCTAAGCAAGCGCTTGGGTCGACTTTGTGCCCAGTCGCTACCCACGGTCTTCTTCTTGACTATGCGACCTTCACCCCTTCCGCATACACTCTACTTATCGCTCCTTCCGATCCATAAGTGGCTTTCAAGGGGCGTGGTTTTGCTTGCTATTTTGCACACGGCAATATACCTCGGCTACTTCCTGTTTAATCACTCGTGGGAGAAGGCCTGGAAGCTCGATAATCTATATGGCTGGGCTGCGGTTGTGGGCTTTACTATGATTGTATTGACGTCACTACTGAAGGTTCGAGATCAGTCATACAAGACTTTCTTCTTTAACCACTACTTCTGGAGCTGGGTTATCGTGATTTGTCTTCCCTTCCACGTTCGGCCCATCAACACCTCGTTCGCTAACACCTTGAACGTGACGCTTTTGGCGTATCAAGCTTGCCTGAGGATCGCAATGACGAGAGTTTCCTCAGAACTAGACATAAAGGTGAGTGATGTCTCGCCAAATTTAGCGTGTGTTGAAATCCCTAATGCGCTCATTAAAAATAGACCAATCAACCCAGGCGCCCACGTTCGAATCACCAACTACCACCCCAGTCCCATTGTGCGTTTCTTCAAACAAGTGATCCCCAACTACCATCCATACACGCTTGTCTCGCTACCCCTGGACCGATGCCAGCGGCTAGTAGTGAGGAAAAGCTCATTCATTTGGAGAAACCGAGGAAAGTACTTGATTTACGGAAGTTTTGACCCGAAGATTCTCTTGATCAGGTCTAAGAATACTCCAGATACGAACTTCTCGATATCAAAGTTGAGTGTTAACGCGAAGAAGATCTTGATCGTTATTGGTGGATCTGCTATTTCTTTTGCAATTCCAATAGTGAGAGTGGCAAACTATCATGGGATCCCAGTGAAGGTAGTTTGGGTGATTCGAGATTTTCGCGACATAGCAGTGCTTCGGTTTTTCGAAGGTATAATCCACGGTGACGACTTTGAAATCTTTGTCACCGGAAGCCCCACTGTTCGCGATTGCTTTGACAATTCTCATTTACGTAACGCATCGAGTTATGGCACTTTCGGCCATTCGATCAAGGTCACTCCCACTGACTTGGAAGCAAATGAATGCTCCGATTCTTCATACACCGATGAAGCTGACAATTTTAGGCATCAGGAGAGCGAGAACGTTGATGTGGACTTCACTGAGGATGTGGGCCCTGAGAGTGAAGAGGAGTGTCAACAGGACATCCAGTACGAAATGCAACAGGAAATCCACCCCGTAATTTCCCCTTCTTATAGCGAGCCTGGTGAAAACGAACCCTTAATCCAGGAAGATGGCACTCAAGATGATACTTTCTTCACATTTGATGATGGCAACTCAATGACTTCTAGAAGGACCAGCAAATCACACTCGATCAACGAGCAGTTTGTGCCGCAATTGGACTGCGAAAACGAGTGCCACAAAAATTACTCAGAGACAATCAAAAAGCTCCATTTGGACTGCCACATCTACAAGGGAAGGCCTTTATTAAATTATAGATACTACAATTGGTGTATCAACGAAAGCGACATTTTCACTCAGTGTTCCGGGCCTGTCATGGACGAGGGCCATAACCTAGTATGTTGCAAGGATCTTCCAGGTCGACAACATATCATGCCGCGCAACAAGCAGCTTCCTGACCTAGACAAGGTGTGGGTGATTTCCGCAGGGCCGAAATCATTGGTGAAGAAAACAAAACTCTGGGCCAACGAGAATGGCCTCAAGTACCACGAGGAAGCCTTCTACGTATAGAAAATGATCCACCACTGTGATAAGCATGTTCTAATTATTTATGACCTACCAAATAATACACCTAGTTATTCAGTCGGTCAAAGCCCGTCCGTCATAGCCTACATTGTCTCTACCATCAGGAAATCACCGCCACGTTTTGGTAGTCATAGACCTGCACCTCATTTCCCTCCCAATTGCTGTTTGAAGTATAACTGTCGTTGTAGATCTTCCTCCTCAGCCAAATCTTTGGTCACACTGACCTTGGCATTCTCCACAGCAAACGTAATTCCCACAATTCCCCATGCTATAAAGTACCCTACCTTACATTGCGGCAGAAAGAACCTCTTATTATGCCCATGGTTGTACCTGTAGCTGAAGTATGTCCCACTCACCAATGCCACAATGGTACCCTTTAGAAATCCTATGGCCCCTGCATTCAACAACCGGCTATTGATCTGGTCAATACGTTCAGAAGATATCTGGGCAATGGGCATAGTAGTTAAGTTAGTGCCGTCAATCCCGCACCCCTGGTTTCCAGTTTCGCAATACTTTTTGCCAGTCTCCCAGGAAGTACCCTATATCAACTTCTGGGATGGTTGATTTTTTTTTTAATCTGTTTCTTTGTTTCTAATCTCTGGTAATATAGGGCCACACTGAGTTCGGATGCCCTATAATGGTTATCACAAAGTATGTGTCTAAAAACTTGTGAGTCTTCTGGTGCAGTTAGTCAGGCAGATAGAGATCTGTGCGGCTTGGGTGCACGATCGCAATTCCGTGTTCCGGAATAGAGCAAAGAAGTTCGACAAAGAACTCCAGATTTGTCTACTACTTAAATATTAGCAATTCAAAATTTTAAAATTCCAAGTTAATGGCATATTTTATGGCTCTTTAATGTTGCTGATATTATTTTCATTACTATTAAACTTTTTAATTATTGATTTTAAACATTCAAGAAGAGTGGTGGTGTGGAGTTGAAGTACACCACCACGCAGATAGAGCTCGTCTATTGAGAACTAAAATGGAACAGCAACCCCTGGGTCTTCAACTGTAGAGAGTAATACCGCCAAAATTGACCATTCTGAGATGACGAAGACGACTAGCCATCTGTTGGTGGATTTCCTCAAGACACGAGTGTTTCATGAGTTTCTGAAAAGGCTCAATTTCACGGATTCTGGAGACTGGCATATACTTCATATCCAACATGGTGCCAGAACTGGTGATGTTTCTTTCCATGATGGATTCTTGTTGCTTCATCAATCCTGAAACGTACCGCAAAAACTTGATGTTTTCAATTTTGGAAAAATCAATCGGCGACTCCAGCATTGGAGTCAGGTCACCAACATCGCTGAAGGTAATCTTATGGGTATAATTTTTGGCCTTGTCGAGCTCTGCCAATCCCACAAAATTTGATCTTGTCAGGTTGCACTCATCACATGCACATCTGTTCATTAAAATGTCATGATATGAATTCACCTGCTGCCCGAACACAGCAGGAAGTCCCCACATCCACTCACTCATGAAGCTAGATATGTGTAACACCTCAAGTTCAGGAACCAGTGTCAATTTATCGATTACCTTTCCCAAATCTACGCTCAACTGTGGGCCAGGGGAGCGCACAGTATTCGAAAGGTTTAAGTAAATCTCACGGACATTCGAGAAATGCGAATCGAAAACAAATTCCTCAACAATCCTTTTGAATTGGGTCGTCTCGGAAAGCGACTTGTGGTGAATAACTGCAAGCTTCCGAATATTCGACTCGAATCCATGCACTGTGTTATATGTCTTCCAGTCTGAGAAAAACCTGACCATGCACAGATCCAGGCACTCGTGATGACGAATGCAGCTGATCTTGAGTTCCAATTCCTCTAACCCATTGAGATTAAATTGGTGGATAACCTGTTGGAAGTTAAGCACCGCATCGTTTCGAAGCCGGTGAGTGCTTGTTAGCGAAAGGCGCCGCAATTGCATCTGGGGCATTTTCAACTCTTGGAAAAGACTCAGAAAGTTCACAAATGCTAATGCCGAGTGTAAAAAGAGTTCAGTCAATCTCGAAAGATTATATCTGGCATTGTTGTAATCTGGTCTTTCGATGGTAAATCCTTCATCTGCGTTGCCTCTATAGTAGTTGTTCTCGATGTAAAAGCCTAACCTCGTCAACGCGTCACTTGTGGGTGCCACGAGAAAGTCCAGAATGTCAAACATAAACCAGCTGTGCAAATTCCGAATTTTGCGACTCTTCTTGGCGAGTATATAATCTCCATCATCATACTCGGTGAACTGTATCGAGTTCAGCTCCAAATAATTGTTCAAAGAGTCCGTTGCACGAAGACTCAACACATCATAGTTAACAAACTTAATAGTATGGCCCGTGGTGTTCCAAAGCTCGGAAACCTTATGATAAAACTTCATGAGAGAGACCGAAACCTCTGCATTGTGAGTATTTATTATGACCTCCTCAACAAAGTGGAAATTTCTGACGTTCAAACATTCAACAAAACGAATTAAGTCACTTGCCCGAAGTAACGTATATGACACTGCCTCCGGGTCTGGACAATCATAAACATCGTCAACAACCATGATTGTTTTGTAGAGTCTCGAGCAAACCACGTGATTGAGTTCACGGCTCAATTGTGCAAGTTTGATTTGATCATTTCGGTCCGATAAACGAACTATTCTGTTCAACACGTTGTATGGTAACTCAAAAAGCATATTTTTGGTAAAATGCGGGATAAAACTCAAACTATGGAATCAAGAAGACGCAGTTCCACACCAGGTGCTTGAAATAGCACAGAAAGCAAATTAAGCAAAGTAGAAGACTAAGCAAAGAATAGTGATTAACTTGTAAAAAAATCTGTTGCATTGCACATACCAAAAGAAACCCTATTTATGCCCGTGGTCAATTACTCATTCCGGAAGCATTGCTTTCGGACTTTATTTTCCAGCTCCGAGGATATTACCACCCCAGACCTAGTTTAGGCATTTTGGTGCGTGACGTGCGATCTGTGTGCAGTCTGTGGTCGGAACGCCGCCTCGGCCCCACACTTTCTAGGAGTCTAGGCTAAGCCACAGATGATGCTCACCACGTTTTTCTTGGCAATGACCTTGACGATTTTCTTGTCTTTTATGCGCTCACGCAATAACTCGTGATCCTTAAACGCCTCTAGAACCTGTTCCTGTGAAAGCCCATCAATGCTTTTGACCCGCTCCACAGTCCCGATTTTCTTTCCGTTCACTATGAGTTTATAGTCATTGTAGGGTGACACAAGCACTTTTCCTTGGGGGTATGTTTGCCAGAAGATAGACTCCCACTCTTGTCCCATTCCTTTACTAAGACCCTCCCAGCATTCCTCTGCAACAGATGGTGTCACTGGCGCCATAATTATTAGAAGTTTTTTGTATGAGTCCATCAAGAGGTCTGGTTGAATTTCTTGTTTATCCTTTAAAACTCGTTGAAGATAGTTCGTCAACTTCATGTAGTCGGAAATAACAGTATTCAACGATAAATCTTGCTCCATAGATTGAGCAACCCTGTTCACATAGAGATGAACCTCATTGTACAATTTGAACTCTTGTGGGTTGAGTTTGACAGTTCTCAAAAGCTCGCCATTAATTGTTAAGTTGGTGAAATCATCAGATGCAAGAGACCGTTTGAACGGAGATTTAAAGCTTGCCATAACGTCATCCTTCATATTCATGACTTTTTTTAACCAACGCTGAATACCCTGAATATGATCTTCGTTCCAGTTCAAAGAATCGGAAACAGGAGCAGCAAATAAAATCTGTGCTCTCACGGAGTCAGTACCATAGGTATTGATCAACTCAGTTGGATCAACACCATTATACTTAGATTTCGACATTTTCTCAAAGCTAACATTTGGCGTGTCTCCAGTTGCTCTAATGATTGGACCTGCTGAACCTTTCAAATCCACTTCATCTGGTTTCAAGAAACCGCCAGTATTTGGATCGGTGAATGTTTTGCCTTGCACCATTCCTTGAGTGACGAGACGCCTGATGGGCTCATGTTTAAAATCCTCACCGCTCCATAAGCCACAATCACCCAAAAACTTTGAGATGAATCTCGAATACAATAAGTGCAAAATCGCATGCTCCACTCCTCCTATATACAAGTCAACGGGAATCGAGCTTGATGCCTTATCATGATCGAAAATCAAATCTCTATTTTTCGGGTCGGTGTATCTGAAGAAATACCATGATGAATCGATAAATGTATCCATTGTGTCTGTGTCTCTCTTTGCTGGTGACCCACAAGAAGGACACGTGGTGTTCACAAAAGAATCAATGCTTCCGAGAGGGTTACCTTTACCGAAATGTTTGCCTTCTACCTTTGGAAGAAGCACGGGTAAGTCCTCATCTGGAACTGCAACAGGGCCACAGCTACCGCAATGGATGATTGGAATAGGTGCTCCCCAGTATCTTTGTCTACTGATCAACCAATCCCTAATTCTGAATTGCGTGGATTTCAGCCCGCTGTTTACAGCTTCAAGACATGATATGACCTTTTTACCTGCATTTGAACATGACAATCCACTGAAAATACCCAAGGAGGGTAGCCCGTTTTTCAATATGGAAGAGTCATATAAAACACCGTCTTTGGCAGTAAACAAAGACTCATTCATGGTAGCAGATTTCGTATCTTTGGGACCCACTGTCTGTATAGCAGGGATACCAGGGTTGTGGAGGTTCCAGAATTCCGCATCCCGAACATCATGTGCTGGGCAACCCATGACTGCACCGTGACCATATGATCCTAACACATATGGGGCGGCATATACGGGAACATCGAAATTGATGGTTTTCCCGCCATCCACACCAATAGGTATAGAAGCTTTGATGTCACGTAGCTCGTAGCCTTGTTTCGAGTCGGGGTCAAGATCATCCTCTGCGCACTTGGCCACAAAGGCTGCCAACTCCGAATCAGAATTTTTGGCTTGTAACACGAGCGGATGATCAAGTGCAACGGCTAGGAATTGAACACTGAAAAGTGTGTCTGGTCTGGAAGTGAAAACGGCAATATCGAAAGAATTGTTGGTGGAAAAGGTAATTTCGGCACCCTCACTCTTTCCGATCCAATGTTTCTGCATAGCCTTAACCTTTTCAGGCCATTCGTCGAGCGCTTTCAAATCCTCATTGAGAGCGTCGGCATAATTCGTGATGCCAATAAACCACTGCTCCAAAACCTTCTTTTCGACCTGTGCACCCGATCGCCAAGAACGTCCATTTGAGTCCACCTGCTCGTTGGCCAATACTGTCTGGTCGACAGGATCCCAATTAATCTCGGCACCTTTACGGTGGGCTAACCCCTTTTCGAAAAGGAGAGTGAACACCTTCTGGGTCCACTTGTAATACTCTGGCGAGCTTGTGTCGACCTCGCGGTCCCAGTCAAAATCAGCCAACATCAACTCCATCTGCTGCTTCATTTTCCCGATATTCAGCTCGGTCCAGTCGGCCGGATTGATGCCTCTCTCGACAGCTGCATTTTCCGCAGGCAACCCAAAAGCATCCCATCCCATTGGGTGGATCACCTCGCGACCCTTGAGCCGCATATATCTGGAGATGACATCGCTGATGGTATAAACCCTTTGGTGCCCCAAATGTAGAACTCCCGATGGATACGGGAACATTGAAAGGCAGTAGAAAGGTTTTTCAGTACTTTGTTCAGTTTTTGATGCTCTCTTGTTTGGGTGGAGAGACCCGTTATCAAAGGCCTCTTTCCATCTTCCAATCCACTTAGTATGTAGCTGATTGAGAGCGACACCAGCCTTAGGATCTTGTGGAGCAGGAGCAGAGGCTAATTTTCGAATAGAAAAAATGTTTCCTCGAAGGCCCCGAATCATTTTCTTCCGTCTGGTAATGTCCCCCGCTTTTTCTTGTTGAAAACCCTGTTAAAATGTTTTCCGTTAAGCACGACAAAAGTCTTCTTCATGGTGAGCACATCTCGATCGCGTCAACCGAGTCCGAGCCCATGTGCACAACCGTATTTGCACCCAAACAACGGGATATTGGAAAAAGTGACCGGCAACGGAAACGGAAACGAGAAAACTGCCGGTAGTTAACATTTCGGTGTATTTCTTGTCAGTTCTTCTTTAAATACCAATGTCTATGTTTAGCACAAGCATTTTTTCTCCTGATATTGGTTCACTGCTTTGCCCTGGTATCCCGTAGTGGGAATATCCCACATAACTCTCAACTATTTGAGTTAGGCAAAAAGCGATTCCTTTCACTCGAGACTAAGTTTGTGTTCTGGCCCTCTGGTTCACTAAGGGTTTCAATGAAGTGAATAATAGATCGCCCAAGCCATGGAATCCCATCGTATCGAGGTGGTTGAGAAGGCTGACTTTAAGCTCATGGTAGCTCATGCGAAGCCACGTTGCCTCAGGATCTTGTCGAAGTTGTGTTACCGAAGTCTCTGAAATAGGACCAGGATGTCGCATAGAGATGTTATTTTCCATATCTTCAAGTTTCCACACAATTTCAGCGCAAAGGTAGGCAAATGCAGGGTTCTGTACAATACTACCCACAGACCGAATCAGAATAAGGTTGGAATTACTGAAAAAATCCAAACCACTCATCCGCTGGAGAAATTGGGGATGTAAATACATTCCCTGGTTGAGTGTACCTCTTTCATATTTGAACGCCATATCTCGCCAGATAAAATTGATGGAGTCCATAACATAGGCATTCCTTAGAGCCATCTTCATCCCGTTATGCTCAGAAAGCTTGAGTTTTTTAACAGATGCAATAAATCCAAGTGTCTCAGAAACTATGAGAGGATGTGTTGCAACAATAAGTTGGAACATGAGCGACGGAGGAGGTATCAAGCATGCTGAATTCGCCCATGAGCTCAACTTCGTGGTGACAAGTTTTATGGTATTGTTCATGAACGCAAGCAACGAAAGTTTGCTGAATAGTTCTAGTTTTGACCAGAATTTTTCCATAAGATGAAAAATTTGAGGTAAGATTGACTCGAGGAGCTCGCATAACCCGTCTTCATTTGCATAGGTATACTTCGCCAAAAGGACACTCAATTTCGACATTGTTAGAGGTACAATATTCTGTGCATTCATAACTTTCAAAGATGTCAGCGATGTGACTTCTGCCTTCTGCAAAAACTCGCCCACAAAGAGGAAAATGCGATCCAAAGCAGGTAAAATCACTTCGCTCTTGGAAAGATTAAAATACGGAATGAGCTGGAGATAGTTTTTCCAAAGCGGTAAATCCATGGGTTTCCCACATCGGCTTTCCTCCAAATAGGACTCGAGTTCAGTTTTAAAGTACCCCAAAGAGCCGTATCTAGCAAAGTTCTCCACATGGAAATTATTATACGTGCCAGGCATGGAATCTCCTGGAAGCACGTGGTTCTCAAGAGCGGAGGAGAGCTTCCGTAGGATTAGATTTGATGGACCTTCTTTGAGAAGCACGAGACTGACGTATAAGCATCGGAGACGGTGGTTTGGCGCGGGAGTTTTGGCGAAGACAGAGCTTGGGTTTATGAAATTTATATTCTCCAAGTTGGAGATTAGTGATGAGATGGAATTCACCGCACCAATTGAGATTTGATGCTTTCCTTGTGGCATGCTAAATATATCAGTTCCCAGAAACGAGTCAATGTCTACTTTACGTTTCTTTGCGCTCCGTTCAAACCCCTTAAAAACCTTTCTGAGATACAGGTGAAGCCTCAAGATACCCTGAGTCAATTCATCGACGGTGGTATTGGATTTGAGACGAGGTATACCTGGATATTCTTCATCTGGCACAGCTATTCCACCCTCGGATAAGGTTAGTGAGGGCACCTGGTGAGAATTCCATAAACGGCGAAGATCAAGCGAGGTATCTAACCTGGAAAAGTGTAGGATTAAGGCCCTGAGTGATGTATCGAGAGGAAACCGGTCAAGCAAATCCGCAGCTAGCTGAACATGCCACAGGCGAAGTGGCGATCTTTGGAATAAGCTTCTCCTTTGGTTGTATAAATATTGTAGGTCTTCTCCTGTTTTTGGCGCTGTAGTGGCCACTATAATGAACGTAGCGATATAAGGTCTCAGGAACTCATATGAAAGCAAGCCAAAAAGGACCGGAAGCGAGCGGCATAGTGTGCGATATAAACCCAGACCAAAGAACGGGAGCACATTGACGGTCCACTGTAAAATCTTTTGCTGCGTGGCCAAAGAAAACCGCTTCAGCTTATGTTGTTTACCGTTCTTATAGTACACCTCGGGAGCACCAATCACCCCAAGAACCCGCAAAAAAACATCTGACGGAATCTCGTAGTCCCCACTAGGAATCAAACATTTTCCAATAATCCGGTTTCTCGCCAGAGAGCTCACCAAGGGCTCAAACACAAGGTCTAAAAGGGAAGATAGGTCCCGGAGCAGAACACCAGCCGTTGCAGCCAATATTTCAAGCTGAGAAAGTATTTGCGCAGTATCACCATCGGATTCGACCAATTGATCAATATACCCACGAATGCTTTGGGGCAAATCCATCTGAGAAGGGGGTTTTGTGGTGAACTTTTGGTGTTTGAAGGAAATAATAATCGATGTTTACCTGGAGAAAGGTAAGGGATCACGTGACGCGATGGTTTGATACGCGTGTTTACTTTTTTTTTTTTTTTGCTTGATTGATGAAGAGGTATGATAGATGAGGAATTAAAGGTCCTTTTTGATTGCTTACTGTACTTACTTTAATTTGCATAGACGCAGGAGAGTACCACCTCTTGTAGACCCTTCCACTCACTTCTTTTATTGCTTATGAAGAAACCATGTCAGAGACTGGATTAGTCGCAGTATAAAAATACCCCAGATTCTCGCGGCTCGGTACCGGCCAGAACTGTGATTCACCCTTTAATCCACGGTTTGTCTTCCAGTTGTTCATATGAAAATGATGTGTGACTTTTAAACTGTGAAGCGAAATGAAGCAACCAAGAAGAACTTTCAAATTTTTGAATTTCGGGTACCAAATGACACCCTTAGACTGTAGAAGCAAGATGTTCCATGTGTGTGTTCCAGCAATGGGTGCTTAATTTACCATTGGCCTGCACTCGACATTTCTGGTAGTATATAATGGAGAATTCCATAAAAACAAACCATTGGCATTGAGCACTTTTTTTCCGGGTATCGGTTGGTTATCTCTATTTGGTTAGATTCCTCCTGCTTCTCTGTACCAGCGAATGCCTCGGTCGAAGCTCACCACACATAAACCCTCATTTGAATCGCCACCAGGTCCGCCACGCACACCCTTCTTGATGAAGGAAACACCACTACATATACTTGCATCCACCTCGTCGTGCGTAGTATCCTCTAGGTCAGATACATTGACCTGGATTGTGGCCTCTCTTTCACGCAGCTCCAAGTTCCACACACGCACACACTTGTCGAAGCCACAAGATGCCAAGAGACTTCCGTCTTCATTAAAACTCAAGCCCATGATCCAGCCCTCGTGTGCAAATCCACCGATGGTGGTTTTGGAAGAATGCGTCAGTGTGGTCAAAGAGCCCACGTTTTCACCATACTTCACGTCGTACAACGTGATGGAGCCCGCGGATTGGTTATCTCTTGCCACCACGAGAATAGAGCCGCCAGGAGAAAACGCCAACACCCGAGGCACGGAAGTCGAGCCCTTACCCTGCTTCACCTGCAAGTCGGTGGAGTGGAAGGTGAATATTTGCTTATGGCTTTTAATGCTGTATACCACGACATCCCCAGATGTGTAGCCAACAGCACAAAGTGCATCCTCAGTGGGTGAAACGCTCAATGCATTAGGGAAAGAAGTGAAGATATTGGATGCGTTAAGTACGCCAGATTGAGTTGAAACATCAACGGAAACAGATCCATCGGCCACTGTGAGGTTTAGTTCGTACACTACAGTGGTTCCATTTGTTTTTGTCGCCACGAAGCGGTGTTGGGTGGACAATGGGTCCTTGTAGAATCCTGGGCACCAGAGGTCATGAGTAAAGGTCAGCCCCGTTGAAACCGCGGCAAATGTGGCAAGATCTTCGTTCAAGTACTGGTACAAACGCACCAGGCCGTCAAAACAAGCAAACGCCACCAACACCACACGTGTGGTCAGTCCTGAGGGCACGTCTTCAAACACAGCCACATGATGGATACCAATGGGATCAATGAGTTTATGGATGGCGACATCCTGTGGCGTGTGCACTTCATCCTGTTTATTATCCCAAAACAGAGCGTATCCATCACTCGACACGGTAATTGTGTACTTATTGGTCATGGCCACGGCCAGAATATCCAGTTTATGTGCCTGTGCGGCAGAGACGGTGGAGATATACTGTTTTCCCATGGTATTCTTTTCAGGTGTTGAAGTTCTCGTGCGTTTTAGGAATTTGGTTTTTGGTTTTTGGAGTTTTTGTGCTGGGTTATTTTCGATCTATGCAAAAGCACTGAATCACGCTTCAGAAAAAAAAAGACGGGAAATGAATTCGAGAATACTGGAGACCTATCAATGATGATGTTGCTGCGAAGAGAAGAAATACTGAATATGGTTAGTGAGCATGGGCAGGACAGTGAGCGTGGGGAGAGTGTCGAGATGTCGAGATGTCTGGGTTGTTGAGGCCAGAGGCTTGGGGTCTGTCTGAGGGTGCGACCCAACGTACAAATCAGGCTAGTCTTTACTTTATGGTGCACTGGTAAAAGAGTTGAAGAAAGGGAAGCTTGAGAGTTTGTATTTTGCAAGACTGAATTTTTTGAAAATTTTGAAATTGTTGGAAATACTCAAAATGTTTCAAAGTTTCTTGGTTCAAAGTTCTCTGTTTGTTTGGATCTCCGTCTGCCGTGTTCTAGGTACGCCCCTACTTGTTTCGCAGTTGCTCGCAACTGGTGCACGCCAAGTTTCCTGGGAAGGTTTCATTCAGTCCAGGACACACAGGGGGATAACATCAAGACCAGCTCCAAGTGAATGGGTCTAATTTCGTTTATTTTGGGAATTCTGGAGCTTGGCAAAATGCTATAATGTATAAAGCAAGGAAACCTCGGTCTAGTTTAGTCCATAGTGTCGGAGGGAACAAGTATGGCACAACGACGGTACTCGTACTCGTACTATGGAGTTCTGTGTATGAGCTAATATAAATAACACAGTAGCTTTTAATAGGAAAAGGCTAACATTTTCTGTTGTAATAGTTCGTAAAACAGTTTGTTTTTGTGGCGTTTTTTAAGGGTATATTTTGGCACTCCTTCAAACTCGCTGCTAATGAAAATTAGTATGGCTGACTATTGGAGTTTTATTTAGCGACATTTCTCTACGGTCTAAATCACAAAATAAGCGATGGGTTTGAATTTTCTCTAACTACCACATACACACTTTATGCTGATTTGAACTCTAGAGATTTAATTCAAAAGTTTCATAAGCAAACATTCTAACTTCATGGAATTCTTGTATGCGCGTTCTTTATTTATGTTCACGGTCATGGAAAGCAATTTTTTTTCTGTTGCAATGATGCCTATTGTTAGTAACTTTGTTTCAACCTTATCAAGGCCGCTTAAGATATAAACAAAACTTTCCTTTTAACAAGTATCGGGTAGCTGAGAGCACTCTACTTTTTCGAACGAAGTGCCATAATACCACAATACTAAGAGACCACAGTACCATAAGACCATAATAACATAATACCATAGGACTATAATACCATAATACTATAATACTATAATACTATAATACCATAATACCATAATACCTTAATACCATAATACTATAATACTATAATACCATAATACCTTAATACCATAATACCATAATAGCCTACAATTTCATAAGATTACTCTATCTCTAGAAATATAGCCCTAAACTGGTTTCCCGTGCAAACTTTGATATTCTTACATAGTCAGTAACGGAAAGTACCTACATATAAAAATAGCAGTCTTCCGCCTAATCATACACTAACAGAAAAAACTATCCAACCAAAAAGGCCTTTTCTCTTTTAATTCCAAAAAAAAACTTGAAAATCATGTTCTTTTTTCGTATCCCTGCGTAGTTTTCAAATGGCTGCTTTTGTGGGGAATCAATGGCTGCGAACGAGATAGCCCCAGGAGAAATTATCTGGAACCATTTTCGCAGCATTTCTTGTAACTCTCTTTTAGTACTCTCCACAAACAGCATCACAGCTTTTTGCCAATGTTCAAAAAGATATTTCATCCTTCTGCAGTAGGCAAGCCAGGAGAAGATCTAAAAGCGTGTCTGATAAGCGAATCGCTGGTATCTGGAGAATCTGAAATCATCACCGCAGGCGAGATCCCCAAACCGGAAAAGCGCTTTTTCCTCCGTAGACCTCTGAAGATCAGGCCCACTTTGGACGAGCTGCTGCTGCACCAAAGCCAACACCAAGAAAATCATCAACACCAACATCAGTCTTATTTCCGGACCTTTGACCCCTTCGATATCAAACTGAGTTTGAGGCGATCCAGTAGTTTCTGTGTCAAGACAAAATCAGAGGACTCGGAAAATACTTCCTTCATCAAATTACCCCGGAGCAAATCGGTACATTTTGCAGAAAACTTGACCACTTATCATGAGTTCAAGCCAAGTGACTACCAGGATTCCGATGACGTCGACTCAGCGTTCAAAGATTTCTTGCAAATGCGAAAACCTGAAGTTGCCGGAGAAAGTGAAAGCGAAGAAGTCGAGGAAATCACGGAAGAAAAAGAAACTGGTGAAAATGAAGAGGATCAGAACGCGGAAGTCGAAGGTGAAGAAGAAGTCCAAACGCAAAAAAACAAAAACAAAACTGAAGCCCACACAACGTCTGCGGTTGAAGAAAAAAATGGCAAGAAAAAGGTACATGCTGGCCCGGACACAGAAACAAAGATAGGGATGAAAATAGCCCGGCAACACTTGCAAAGTGCTTTTGAAGGCACAGCCTCCGAGGCTCATTTGGGCGATATTTCTAAAGCTTTCGCGTTTGACAACTCGGATTCTACTGATGTAGAGCTGTTAGGAGACGGAAAGAAAGAAAAAGATGCGGAATTCCTCTTTGAGATATATGAGCAACTATGCGATTTGACGCAGCTGAAGGCAACTGATCTTTCCGACTGTAACACCCAGCAACTCAAACGTGATGTTCTGTGTGGGATTGCCGATATTGGTGATGCTTTATGTGACACCAGAGACCAACTTGAACAGTCGAATTTTGAAGTTCGCAAGCTCAGACACAGCTTACAGCAGACATGTCACGAGCTCGAGGTACAATCAGTCATGGTTAGCAAATTGAAAAGTTTGTCCAAAAAGTACAAGGACTCACAAGACTTGATTGAAGAACAGTCCAACAAGATAATTTTTCTTGAGCAAAAGATCGTGGAATTGGAAACACTTAACAGTGCGGAGCCCCCAAACCTCCCAAAGTCAGAAACTGGGTTCTTGAAAGTAAAGGCTGAGCTTGAAGAGCACCTAGCTACGAGCCAACAGGAAATTGCCCATCTTAAAAGCGAGGTTTCCGAACTCGATATATTGCAAAGAAAAGAAAAGTTTAACAGACACGAGAAAGACGAATTAATTGGCCAGTTACACCTGGTGAGAGAAGAAGCCAAGAATTTGCAGAACTTTCAAGAAGCAGAGAAACTTCTCTTGCAGGAACAATATTCTAAATTGCAGAATGAGGCCAAACTTTTAGAAAAGGAAAAACTCGAGAACTCGCTTCTCCTCAAGAACTTGGAGTCATCTTTGAAGGCAACGAAAGCTGCAAAAGAACAGCAACTCAACGAGGCATCTTTGATGGTACAAGAGATTGGGAAGCGGTACGAAGAGAAAAAAGCCCAGATCCTGAGAATCATACAAGCTCTAGAGACTATACAGTTTCCCCAGTTGGATAATGACACCAGCTTCCCATGTCATGATGACTCCCAAAACAGGAAAGCTGTTCTCATTGACTCCAAATTGCCTTCAGCTACCCCTGAAATGGACCTTGTTCATGAAATCATTGCAAAAATAAAAAAAAGCATTGCAAACTTGCTGAAGCAGGATACCAGCAAGGCCCGATTATTAGAGGAAATTGGACAATCGAATTCCATTGCTATGGAAAGTTTGGCCATGCTCTTGAAAGCCAGTTTCGAGATTCTTGTTCCCATTTTCCACTCAGAATGTGCCGAGGAGTTCACTCAGATGTACATTGAGTATTCGAAGCTAGATTTTTTGGCAGACCGAAACAGAGGTACTATTATGGTGATATGCAACTTCATTCTCAATTCGCAGCGGGAACTCCTACTGCTTCACCAAAAAAATGAACAAATGCTAGAGACAGAGATCCAGGATAGACTTAAGTACCAACAGCAGGTTCTCGATTCATTCACCCTTATAGTCAAGCAAATCATGGATAACAACCGAGGCGCACGAGTTTCAGGAATCCGGGGCCATTCATCGCCCAAGAAGTCCAGACTGTTTGCACGGAAATCTTAGGCTTTGAACTTGACGCTGCCCAAATCGACGCTGAAAATTGGCGCCCCGAATACGTTGCCCCGAATACGCTACGAAAATTGACGCTAAGAAAATTGAGATCCAAGCTTTAGACATTAAGCACACAAACGCAGTGCACGCGAGAAAATATTAGCTATCATTGACCTTTTTTCCTACCTATCTGGCTAAAGAAATAACTAGCATAGCAACAGCACAATAAAAATTTTACACAGCCGTAGAGAGAGAGAGAAAAAAAAAAAAAAACGAAAAACGAAAAACGAAAAACGAAAAACGAAAAACGAAAAACGAAAGAAGAAAACATTACCAAAACAAAATCAAAAACAAAAAATCACAACATAAACTCAAGTTAAACTCAACTTAAACTTAAGCCTCCCTGTAATGGAATACATGCGAGGGCCCAGTTTGCACCCATCGTGGATCTTTCCTTGGTGGGGCCAGAAAATTGACACAGACCCAGCTAAAGAAAAGCAGGAGCCGAAATCAAAACGGGAAAGGCTCAGGCACATGATACTGGGGCGGTTCAGATTCACAAATGAGATTTTCCGCCGTCGATCGGGCAAAATATTTCACAAAGCTTATGGTGGAGAATATCGAAGTATAGGAAAAGGGAACGGGGACGGAGCACATAATGCACCCAACCAGGAAGGGACTAGTGGAGAAAGTGGGGGGTATAAAATAGTGGTGACTCTTCCTAACGAAGAAAGTCTTCGAGAGAGGGCCCACAACGGCTCCCAAACTCGTCCACGTACTAGGTCACTGGACTCCGGGAATGCTACACAAGAAGAAAGACACACTGCACAATCAGTTGCAGCCACTAGTGAGAACCACAGTCTTTTAAGAAAAATCCGGCTCCGGTGGCTCCAGCCGCCTATTTTGGACACGGAAACATACTCGCCAACTGGAACTCGGAAGTTGATTCCACAGTCGATTAGTTTTCTTAAAGAAATGTGTCCTGGTCCATCCACCACCGAAGTGAGCCTTCCATTTGGGTGAGCTTCTCGGTGTGCGAGGGTTCTACGCAGAGACCAAAACGGCCCACCAAAGAAAAAGAGAAAGCAGTCTTCTTTGATAAATCCTTAGGCTTTTTCACAGGTAATGTTAAAAATTAAGCTAAAGTTTTTTGTATGATGGTAACTACCCACAGTAAAGAGGTGATATTACAATGTTCTTCTAGACCTTTTTGGCGGATGACTAAGGACACCTGGCTTATAAGTAGTTGCGGAGCCTCTTCAGTCGCAGCTCGTAGCCATGCGGAAGACCTCAAGGCTTAAACACGCAATATCGAGCCGGTGATATATATCAGTTTTTCTGTTTATGGGGTATTTGGAGTATTTTAGGCTTGTTGTTTTTATACCCGCGCATACTGTCAAAATGGCCTTTGTGCTTTTTTGTTTTCTGTTATTTTTTTTCATGGTTTTCATTTTTCTCTATTGTGAGAAAACGTTGAATGTTTTTGCCATTGGTGTAAAAGGACCCAAGAAATTCTCAAACCTACAACAAAAAAACAAACCAACACGATTAAACTTAAAATTCACACTAGAAACAAACCACAAAAACCAAAAAAAAAAAAAAAACCAAGAATATTCCGTAAAATTCCCCAAAACATTTCATCGTATCCAGAACTAATATTATCACATTCTCTGTCTTTTTTGACCATACCCTTCAAAACATGGGAAAGATGGGCCTAAAACTCACGTGACTAGAAGACGCTCATTACCGCAGCCTGCGAAGCCCTAGGGCCCCATACAATCTCACCTGCGCAGTTGTTTGACCACGGCTCAAAACACCAACAATCAGGCGATATCCTGCAACACCTAAGGGAACGAGATATTTCAACCAAAAATGTCCCAATTATCTTCCTTCCTCAAGGATGCAAATATCTTCAAGAAATACACCACTGCAGAACACACTTGTGTTGCAGTTAAAGGTGACTCGCAGATCTTCTGTGCGTCACTGAACGTGGTGAAAACGTCGCCAATTTTCCACCAGCAAAATTACTTCAAACTCTTGAACATCTCGTCCTGTGCACCTTTTAGGGTCCAGCTGCTCTTGCTTAACCAAAACGAAACGCTACTCGCGGTCGTGGGCGAGTCTACTGTCGCCATTGTCGATGTGAAGGATCTGGCCGATTTTGACTCTTCAGATCCCGTCTGGAACTGCTTTGATGTCAGCCTATCACTTCCCACAGACCGCCGTCTGCGCATAAAATCTGTGCTCTGGCACCCTGCAAGCTCGAAGAACTCGCAGTTGGTGATTCTTACCGAAACTGACATCTTGCTCTATGATATTGTGTTTTCCTTGACTAACCCTATGTTGACTGTTCCATTGCGTCAATATCTTCCATTGCAAGGCAAGACCGTGCTGTCAATTGCGTTTGGATCATCCCAGGACTTTGCTGGCGTCATCTCTTTGTACATAACTACCGCTTGTGGTGGAATATTTGCGCTTTATCCGTTCACATACAAATTCTCTACACTCTGCACCACCAAAGCCCTGCTCTCTACGTTTGTTGAAGATTGGCTGTCATTCGTACTGAGCTATGAAGCCAGGCTTCCTCCAGCGTCTGTGTTTGCCGCTTACCGCGCTGTTTTCGCCAAGCAATCGGCATTTGTTGCTAAGTTAGAAGCAAAGCTTTCTTCTCCGTTGTTCAACGAGGCCGATGCTAATCAAACCTTATCCCTCGATATGGGGGAAGACTGCCCTTCAATGGAGCTTCTAGGGCCATTGGCAGTCACTGGTCCACATGCGAAACTCATCCAAACTAATTTAAACGGACATGTTCCTGTCTTGGCCAGCATTCATCAGGGGCCCACGGGAAACGTTGTGATGTCACATCTCTCTCAGATAATCCCGTTGACCTTTGCGATCGAAAAACCTAGAGGTGATCTCAAAGAACCAACCAAACCAGTGAGAATTCCAAAGAAACCCAAAGAGATTCATTACTCTAAACCTGCTCGTGGGTTTGGTTTTGTTGTAGAATCCGACGAGGAAGAAGTTGACCATGACGAGGAGTTCGACATGAAGATGCACATCTATGACGAGGAATTGGGCTTCTACAAGACGAAGCTTAAAATTAACCAGTTCATCGATGCCAGCTTTAATCAATTGACTGTTTTGTCCACGGACTCTACCGATCTCAAGTATGCGCAAAACACCCATCTTCTGTTCCAAAACATTCGTGATTCCAAGGTATTGGTAGCTCTGGCAAATTCATTGCTTATAGGTGACCTGGCACAGGCAACGGCAGGAATTTTTGACCCCAACTGTACTTCGTTCGACGTCTGCTACAAGCTTATAGAATCCAGCCCTATATCAACGAGCTTCGCATATGTGAAGGACACTATTGAGGGCTCCGGGGAGTACCTCGTAGCATGTTCTCCTACAGGCGAGACCGGTGTGTTTCAGGTTGAGAATTCCGGCAATGAGAAAAAGGATGGCGCACTTGAGGCCAAAGTCTCGTCAAGTATACTCGAACCAGATCTTCGTGTACACCATACTACACTACCCGCAGAAGAACTTGACTTGATTAAAGCCGATGGCGCGAAGCCACTCAGAAATGCAAATCAGCTCGACCCAGCGGACTTCGAGTCTTTGCGTCTTGTTCATCAGATTACTTCTGACCTGACCAGGAAAGTCAAAGCACTCACCAAATTCATTATTGCTTTACAGATGAAGGTTGAAATCCAGTTTGAAGATCTCAAACTCCAGACAAAGGACTTGAGTGCGGTGAACGAAAAGGCCATGTCGAAGGAGAAGTATGTAAACAACCAAGAACGAATTGAAACTTTGGTTGTCCGGCAAGAAAAATTGATCGAGAGAGAAGAAGCATTGCGCAGTAAGATTGTTGAACGCTTTGAAAAGGCCAGAGCGTCTCAGAAACTTCCGTTGTCCCAAGCAGAAAGAGAGTGGTTCAAAGAACTCAATAGCATCACTAAGGCGGTCACTATGGGTGACCAAAAGACCCCAAGCTTGTCTGCACATCTCGAAATATTACGATCCAAGGTTGCGGAGTTGAAGGTAAAAAAACAAACGCAACCAGCTGAAGAACATTTGAATGAGATGCTCTCGAGCTTGCTGCTTGGCACCAACTTATCGAGAATCGCATTGAACTTGGCTCTGGAGGGAGAGCTACTTGTTAACTCCAAGATCGCAATGGAAGGATGTCTTCAGAGACTACAGGATACGTTGCAGATGTGAATAAGCTATGTAATGTACGATTCCGCGTGCGCTTTAAATTAGTAGATAACCTTATAATTATATGGCCTTTTCATTCTTCTTAGACTTGGTTAAAGGAGGGTTGGGATTTTTGCCTCAAGGAGTTACCCGAAGTTGGTCGACTGAATCAATAGAAAACCCAATCAAAACGAAGTGTCACAAGAAGAAAGCTAGAGAGCCTCAGCCACTTTTTGGCGGAGGGGGTGGACGGTTTGCTCCGCTTGGACCTGAAGATGGAGGCGGAGGGGGCGGAGGAGGCTGTGGTTTTGTAACACCGGGTGGTACCACTGGAAGTCTGGGGGGTGGAGGAGCTACGGCGGATGGAGGAGGAGGAGGAGGAGGCGGCGGTGGACGAACACTGCGCACGTTTTGGGATCCCTGCTCAACTCCATACGGTGGTCCATGTGGCGGGGGAACAGAAGAATAGGTCTGAACGGGCACCGATGGCGGCGGAGGAGCAGAAACATGTGGTTTATAAGGCGTACCATATACGCTGTGTTCCGAAGCGGCACCTTGGCCTGGATTGACACTGTGGCCCGACTTTGTGCCGTACGTTGAAGCATTTCCTTCCACAGGCGGTGGTTGCGGATAGTGCTGGCCATATTGCGAAGAGTACAGTTCATTTTGCAGACCATATTGACCATTTTGCAGACCATATTGACCATTTTGCAGACCATATTGACCGGTTTGCAGACCATAATGCAGACCGTGCTGCAGACCATATTGCAGACCATACTGGGAAGATGGTTGAGTGAACTGTGGGGGGCCAGATTGACCATATTGCAGAGAATACGCCAGTGAATGATCCAGGTTTCCATACGACGTCTTGGCTCCCCCGACAGAGTATGCCTGTGTACCATATACGGGATTTCCGTAGTTATGCTGAGATACCCAAGGCGGAGTTGCCAGGTGGGGTTGGGAAAAAGCAGGGGCTTGTTCTGTGCGGGCCCGTTTCCAAGGAGGCACTTCCTCATCGATGGGCCTTCTGGACGGGAGCAGGTGTGGCGCAGGAGACGTACCCGGACTATACGAGTCTACGACAGGAGCTTCATTTCTGAGCTTACAGTCACGCGAATAGTGACCCACGTTTCCACAGATGCGGCACACAATTTGGGTGATGTCCCTGGTTTGCAGTCTCCGTTGGGCATTGAAGATTTCAGGTGGAACATAGGGTTTTGTTTCACGGAGAGTTCCGTTCAAAACGGCCAACTCACGGAGCTGGTCACGCTTCAAGTCGTTCTGACCTACAGGGGAAGAAATTGCCTTTTCAATGACCTCATTGGTGAGTTTGATGGCCTTGTGGATCTTGGACGTGGTGTCGGCAGTAATGACCACATGAAGATCGTCCTCTGGCGCCAGAAAGCCCGCACCGTCACTCAGTTTTCCATCTTTGACCGAGCCCTTGCCTCGAATGGCAAGCTTGGCGCCCGAGTCTTCTTGGAGCTGCCTTAGAGTATTGCCTCGAGGCCCAAGAAGCAACCCCACAAAGTTTATATCTGGGTAGTCCTTGATGGGAATATAGAGTTTCTCCGATGTCTTGGCGGGCTTTTTGTAGTCGATGGGCGGATCATAGTTCTTAATGGTGGTCACTGCTAGCTCCACCAACGCATGTCGTTCCTTTTCCAACAGGTCCAGAATGCGGAGTTCTCGTGTATTTGTCCGGTTTCCACTTTGGTCGTACTGTGGGGGCGGCGAAGGTTCCCGCTGGAACGTAGCCACCTTATACGAGGGCAACTGATGTACTATAGATGTACCAGGCGCAGCCGCCTTTCTTAGAAGATGGGAGATCTCCTCCACACGGAAATATTGCTGGTACGCATTGATCTGTTCTTGGGTCAAATGGCCAGTGATGATGGTGTCCAATTTTTGGCCACCCATCTCGATGAACCGCGCAGACCTGCCACCCCATTTAGTCGGGCGTCCTCTTTCGGTCATTGGAGGTGTGTTTATTGTTTCAGTTTACCGACTGTGTGAATGCCTGAGTCGGTGTTCTTTTTCTGGGAACGATTGCACGTGAGGTGAAAGCTTGGTATGCGTATTTGTCTTTGAGATGAGGCGCGCGGCTGGGGCAAGGCTAGGGCCGCTAGGGCCAGAGCCAGTCCCACGCCAGTGCGGGCCCGTGCTGGATAAGGCCGCAATAAAGGGAACACTTATATTGCACGAGAATAAAAGAGTGGCTTACATTTATGAGAATCACAAAAAGTGTATTAATTTTGACTGTAGAAAAGTTTTATTATTAATAGAAGCTTATCAATGACTGTATCGCTTTCTGGTTCGTATGATCATTTGGAGACATGGAGGCTCTCGGGCAGTGTTCTGCTAAGGGTTTTGTTTTGAGCCACAGGCGAGAAGAAGGAAAAGTGTGCGAGTAGGGCAATGGGGGAAAACTCAAAGAAGCTATGATTTGAAGCGAGGCGAAAACTTTTTTGCAACGCAAAGAGATGGCGTCGCTATTAGGGTAGATTTTAGAAAGCAAAATATGGGATGGTAAAGAAGGGCTTTTAAACTTCAGGTATTGCCACTGACCCAATATACTTCCCCATAAGCTCACATATCAGTGCAGCTCACATCTCAGTGCAGCTCACATCTCAGTGCTCGTTGAAGCTCTCGTTTGGCCCTGGCCTGGGATTTTATAACAGATACAGAAGTAATACTATAAAGAGGAAAAATTGCTTCTTTAAAGGAATAAATTGTGAATTTAAGATTAGTTGCTTGTATTAAAAACTATTCTAGTAAAAACTCTTATGGTAAAAAATGTTTAATCTCTGACCTGAGTAAAATTGTTTGGCTTCTTCAAATTGCCAACATATGCTGATTTTGGGCACCCCGCAGACCCCGCAGGCCGCATAACAGTGTGCCAAAGGAATCACCAGCATGTGAGATGAAATCACTTAAGGCATGTATGCCTTGGACTTTGTTTTTTAATTTACTATGTGAAGGAGCCAATTCACTAGAAGAGTGTGTTTTATGTAAAGAATGCCATTTTGGCTGCTGGCTTTTCCGAAGTAGTGATGCAGTCTACAAACGAAATTTTTAATTTCCGAGGTTCTGCAGTGATGAAATTTCAAAGGTAATCATTATAAGTTTATAGGACCTAATTATTCATAAACGGAACCCATAGACGTGAAGTTACCCGCAAAATTAAGCTGAGTGTTCTCGGTTCATCAGCATTTAGGATATATGCTGAAGGTTATTTGAGTGTTGAATACCGTTTAAGGTAAGAAAGACCAGCAAAACCGAACTGGGAAAACTTGAGGTCAAGTATGTTTAATGAAAATGCACAGTTAGTCAATATACGTTTTTTGTTTTCCCGTGCTTTTTAAACTTTTCGTCTTTTTTCTTTTTTCTTTTTTTTTTTTTTTTGAAGTAGAACAGTGTCCCACATCTTCTAACATGACATTATGATACACCTTAATTCCCTTTCTATCATCATCCATTCATTTCTCTCAAGCAATTCTCGTCTGCTCGTTTGAACTCCAACACACTGAGTACCTCCCACCCAGCTTTCCGGTTGAGCACCGTGCGCACACTCCAACCTCGAGCTTGCATTACTTCGGCCACACTATCCGGGTGGTTCCGGGCACAGAACAAAATGTAAGCCACACCTCCAGGGGAGAGAATCTCGTCTAAGTTGTATAGTACTTCCCACGTGACGACCATGCCGTCGGAGCCGCCCAAGAGTGCCAAATCAAGCCATGTGTAATCATCAGCCGTTTCAGGGATTGCAGGAACGTCTTCGGCCGGAACATACGGAGGATTAAAAACAAGAACGTCCACGGACTTCGGCCTGATTCCCGTGGTTAAGCTCATTTGAAATATATCGAAGGTATTGAAATTCGACTTTGCGTCGTTTTCTTCCATCGTAGATACAATAGTATCACATGCAGCCGGATTCACGTCGGTAGCGAAAAAGAGTCCATGTGGGAAGATGTTCACTTTTAGGAACGTGGACACGATACCCGATCCTGCGCCAATTTCACATACAATGGGAAACCGGCGTTTCTGAAGCTCCGAAATACACTCCTCCAAAGAATCTAGAAGGAGAAATGAATCTTCTGCTGGATCATAAACACGGTCATCGAGATTCTTGATGTGCGGTGTCGGTAGCATTCCTGTTTTGGTGTGTATCTTTCTTGTGTCTTTCTTGTGTCTTTGTTAATTCTTTACTTTTTCTGGTGGGATACCTTGACGGATTGTCCTCTCCCTTCTTAACTCAGCTTGATGTTGCAAGTGATGGCAGATTAATGTAGACTGCAATCTTCTGCTTGTAGATCTCAATGGCTGCCTGTCTTTTTTTTTTTTTTTTTTTTTTTTTGGGGGGGT